>JAZHYW010033017.1:0-28816 GCA_037355805.1 Ixodes ricinus | reverse complement strand
GGAAGCAATAAAGTTACCCAAGTTTAGGACTGAAGAAGGTAAAGTACTCCAGTTTTGGGCAGCTTGGAAGTGGCAAAGCACCCACTTTGGGATGGAGGAGAAGCGCTGATGGAGGGTGGGGTTGGGTGCAGAGCTGCCTGCAGGCAAGGAGGTGCACTTCCTGGTGGGCTTCACCAACAAGGGCAGCAAGGACTTTGTGCTGGACACCATGGACGCCTCCTTCCGCTACCCCATGGACTTCTCCTTCTACATCCAGAATGTGAGGGCCTCGCTCCCTTGCTTCTCGCTGCGGGCCTTGTTATCGGCTGCAGTCTAATTGGAGTAATGCTACCATGCTCACCACACCCTGCGCTTGTTGAACTGTCGCCAACAAAGAGCAGCTTGGTGAAATTACAAGAATCAGTGAAAGAACAACGAAAAACTTGGAGACAGACAGCTCACAAAGAACTGCGCTGTCTGTCCCCAAGTGTTTTTATTCTTTCATTGATTCTTGTATAATGTGTGCTGGAGCTTCAGCCGGCGCTAGTAACTACGTGACCTCTGGTTTCAAATTGGAGTAGACAGCAACCTGTTTACATTTGCGGTGCTGGAGAGCACTGCCGGTATTCTCTTTGCTGGAGAGCAATGGGACAAGGCTGTAGGGAATAGTAAGGTACCTTTAGTAAGGGAGGACACTACCCAAAAGGGTCAACTTTTGAACCTTTGGCTTCATACAAATGAAATTTACAGTATATACTGGCACTTGCAAGGCAGAATGCAGTGCAAAGTTTCATCTGTGTACGTGAGTCATGAAAGAAATTATAGTCGTTTTTTATCAAGAACACACTGACAGTGTTTAGGAAAACTATTGTTAGAAAACTAATGTAATACCCAACATTTTTCTTCACTAGGTATGCAGCAGAATGCCTGGAAAGTGGAACTGTGAAAACAAAATTTCCAAAAAGCAATTTTTTATGCTAACATCACGCCGAAAAATCAAATAAATTTTTGCCTTTTATGTTGTCAGCAAAATTTTAACATCTTTTATAAAAGACATCCACAGAGTAAAACAACAATGCCAACTGTTACATTGCCCATTATATTCCAGTTAGAAGAAACAATGAGTGAGCCTTTCCTTTTGTCCTGTGACCAAACGATAGTTTTCCTACAGAAAATATATGCCAAAAAGTGGAACGGAGTGAGACGTGTTCAAAGTGCTCAAACCTCTACCTTTTCTATAGCATCGGTGGACCAAAAATAATTTATAAAAAAAGAACTAGTATGCAGTGTAAACAAATGAAACTTTCTGGGAATGTTTTATTTGTTTATGGCATTTTTCTAAATCAAGTTTTATTTGTTTATGGCATTTTTCTAAATCAACTTCTTTTGCAGAAAAAATTTTTTTTTCTGGGTAGCGTTTCTTTTTTTAAGGGGTTGTGAAACGTTTTTTTCGAGATTCTGAGCTCTATGTTTATTTAGGATCCTTGTCCTTCATTACACAACCCCCGTCCATTCTTTTGATCGTCTGGATTCGTTTACTGGCGTAAAAAAGATAATTTTGCTTTCTCGGGGAGCTACCCTCTCAGTTCTACCAACACGTCACAGTAGGTAACCATTATGGAATTTTTGTTGTCTGCGCAAGATGGCGGCGTAGACCGGACTTGATGGACGAAGCCAGAGCGTCGGAAATCGCTCCAACAGCGGCGCCATAATGATGTCACGCACATCATTATGGCGAGCTGCTCCAAGATTATAACTTCTCTGATACAAGGTTGCTCTAAACGAGATTTTTTTTTTCTGCTTCAAAAATTTCTTTAAACTCTAAACTTTGTGGACTGCCCATGTAACTATGATTGGCACTTGAGAGCTCACATTCATGTTATTAAAATGCACTAGATACTCTAAGAATTTGCAGCTTGTAATTTTTTTTTTTTTACATAGTTTATCTCGGGCAAAGAGAGAGAAAACGAATCTCCTTTTCTTAAATATTGCGATTCCGCCGCATAATGGCTGAGCAAAAAAGGAAAATATTTTTAGGTTTGCCGCCACGAGGGGGGCGACCTGAACTACTGCGTGACGTCAACGCGGGTATCTCATAATAAGTTGGGGGAGGTGTGCCACAGTCTTCTTAATCTAAGGCTTTGTTTTACACCCGGTTACATCGAATTCAAAGGGGATCCTTGGATAGTTTGATATATCGATAATTCAGTATTCAAAAGTATGTTGACTTAAAGGGTAAATCCGGTACATTTTCTCGATTTTAGGGTTGGGACTGTTTTTAGTACAGATAGTGTCCCCAAGTTACAAGGTGTAATTTTTTTTCCAGTGCCTCGCATAGTTTTGTAGATGTCCCATCTCAAAGTTTTATTTCGTGGTCTAAGGCGAAACCGAAACTAGCGGTTAGAGAAGGTGACAACCCTGGTAATTGACTGCACGGCCATCTTCTGACGCTAAGTTTGTACCGCAGTACCGCAAAATGTACAACTGGCCTAGTTGGAAGAGCAGTTTCGATTAGTCAGGTAAGATGCTAGGGCCGTTTTACTGCTTTGCTTTGTAGATATCAAACATCTCTAGCAAATATTAATACGCATTGCCGGCCGAGAATTGAGTTTGACACGATGAATAGGTTGTATTCACTGAACGCCATAATCGAGCATGGTGTTCACAGCACAGGTTCAGAACGAGCCACCACTTCTGATAAGAACTACAGTCTTCGAGGTGTGTGAGGAAGTGTTGTGGAAGCTTATCGTAAGCTCGCGCTGAGCAGCAGGGCTGAGCAGAAACGGCGAGGTGTGCTCGGCATTGCACAGCAATGCCAGTCTCTCGGACTTGTTGTACTTGGGCACCACGACGCGCTCCAGCGAGCGGGGAGTCGATTATCTTTGTGTGTGATGGCCGAGGAGCACTCGCTCGTCCGCAGGGACGGCTGAAAACCCAGCAAAAAAGCGTGGCAAGAGAGGTGGAAGTACGAAAAGTAGCCTTCTTGAGTTCAAACGTGACATCGGGCCTCTAAGTTGCTTGACAAACGAGCAACCCTCGGAATGTCCGCTGAGAAGCTGGTGGTAGCATTTTTGATGTCGATTTTGGAGTGGATTACGATTTTTGATTAGTGTAATATGTATTTTGGCAGTGCTGGTATTGAGTCTCCGTAAATCGATGTCGGTCATTTACTTTGGTTCGACTTTTGACCGGAGATGTCCTTTAAGCTCCATTTGAAATTTCCTATTATTGTGGAATACCGCGCATCCACCCATTCCACGTTAAGCGCCCATACCCAGATTTGTAAGATCTGAGAAAATATGCACAGCACAGTACATTGATATGTAAAATTGATGACCGGACAAGTGCCGATCCCCCATTTTTTCGCGATTATCAATAAATTTTGAGTGGGTGCTTTCCCGGTATTTTATGGTAATACCAAAGATCATGGCAAACGGGTGCTTACCAAGGAGAGCATCTGAGACTGCTAAATACAGATAGACTTTGTTAAGGTGTGGTTTGCGGGAACCGCAAGCGCCGTCACTCCCAAGCACGTGATGAGGCCTCAAAGCCTCAACTGCATAAACAATAACACAGAAAAATAAAAAAATAAGAGAAAACAGTGTGGGATGCATAAAAAAAGGGAAAATCTTTCTTCACCCTTAGAAAAAAGTAAAGCAGTTAACAACAAAAAAAACTAGCATAAACTCAAACAGCAAAAACAAAAGCAACAGCAGTGGAAGCAGAAAGGGCAAAAGAAAGGGATAAACCGAGATAAACAAGGCCATCAAAGCATGATTGCACAACCGTTCTCAGCACACTAGACTAGTCGGACTTTTTTTTATTATTATTATTTGAGGGCTACGAAGGTGAGGCACTATGTTGGTTTTCTCCTCTGTGTCTTTGCACCTTTCGCTGCATGTGGCCAGAGTCACTTATCCTGAGCGCACAGCGACGTGACTGTTAAGGGAAAGCCTACCTATGGGGGCAGAGCACACAGTTTGATGTATAGAAGGTTTGGTACATATAATATTATTTTTGTTGAATGTTTGACGTATCAAACGTGTTTTGACTGTTCAGTCTTTTGACTAGGGTGTTTTGAATGTTTGAAATAGACAATGTTTCGAAATACCCAGGTTCAATATAATCGTGCTCGACTGTATAAATATTGTTGTTTCAATGCGACTAAATGCGTCAAAAGCCTCATAACCTTGACATAATCTTATTGTACCAAGTTTTAGTAGTGCCATGTGCCTGAGCCATAGAAAGCCACTCCCTCTGCTCTGGCAAACTCTGCTACTGTGGCTACTGCGGTGAAGAGTGCAGATTCGTACAGCGTACACAAACCTTCATGTAATCTGCATTTGTAGATATTCCGCACCATATAAAATTTAAACTTTTCTGAAAAATATGCTATGACTTAATCCAGCAGTTCTCAAACTGTGGAATCCCAGGAGACCTCGGAAGCGTTCATGGTGGTCTGCGCTTAATAAAAAAGAAATGCTCTAAAAAAGTTCTCCTATGGCATCACGCAAGACCTCCGATGTAGAATGCATTGGGAGTCCCCGCCTTTGAGCGGGTCAGGGGTCTGTGATGACCGAAAGTTTGAGAACCGCTGGTTTACTCGTTGTAACCTCGTCGTAGCCAGTCGTAGCAGGAGCACGTAGCGACTAGAGCCTAGGATCCGGGGAGGCTCTTGGACGGGGCGTTGACGGGAGCGTCTCTTTGCAGTTCACAACGATTGGCTACAACAAGGTGGTGAAGCCCAAGCAGCAGGCCACCCTGTCGTACAGCTTCTTTGCCAGCGAGAGCTTCAGCGCCCGTCCCTTCGGACTCACGGTCAACCTGATGTACCGCGACGCCGTGAGTGCCTCTGGCGTTGCCTCCTCTGCTGGCCTGGAAGGGCCTAACAGACGCCATGGTTCTTGGCTACTTACTGGTCTGGAAACTGCCGCTTTCCACCGTAGTAAAAACATATAAAAAAGAAAAGTAAAAAAAAAACATTGTGCTAATTTTTAAGGGGGTTGTAGCGCTCTTCGTGTGGCATTTCAATTATTTCCGAATATCATGACCCCTAGGTCTTGCATAAAGTTAGGGTTTCCAATCATTCATCTCTTCAACGGGTCCGTGGGGTTTTATAAAAAAGTAGGCACGTTTGGTGACTTCCTCCGCAATGGCTTCTCCGAACCCACATCCGTCCGACGGGTCAAACGTCGACGGTGCATCAATTTCTCTCTAAAAACCTTTCTCTTAGCGCGACGAAAAGATTCCAGACCAGGTAGTGTAAGAACCGTGGCGAGCACTAGGAAGCACCTCGTAGTGACTTCCCTCTTTGGCCCTCTTGCTTGTCAGCAGGACGGGGCTCCCTACCTGGACGCCGTCTTCAACGAGACCGTGGAAGTGGTGGAGGTGGACGAAGGCCTGGACGGGGAGACGTGAGTGTCCGGGCCGCTTCGGTCGCGGGTTACGACGGCCACGCTACCCTAGTGCCTCGTAGACTGGTTACCGAGCGTCGTTTTATCGCTCGGAGGCTGCGCCGTTGGCCAACAAGAACGGCCAGGGAACGAAGCGCAAACAAAATGAGCTCTGTGGCCTTTCTTAAGCTTGAGGGACTGCTGGAACGCTTTAGTTACACGACTCTGTAGCGGCAATGCGGAGCATTAGGCGTGCGTCGTCTAAACCGTACGTCGTTGGCTTCGTGCTTTAAGATGCGATGAAACGCGTAGAGATTTCTTTATAGGACGACTCTGTGAATCGTGACCAATCTACCCTAAATGCGTGGCACATGCCGAAACGCTTCCTTTTGTAGGCGGTGAATGCATTTAGATTTCTGTAGCAACTCGCGCAAAACTTGTTAATAATGAGAGGAGCAATTTTTTTAAAAACGTGACGACATAAATAGCAGTTTTGTACGTCTCGAAAAGGGTTTATCACTCGAAAGCTGGGGCGTAAAGCCGGGAGCAGAACACGCCAAATCTTGAGCGCCAACGTCGTAGGTCCCGGCAGAAAGGAGGAGAAAGAGGGTGACAGAAGAGCAGAGAAAGAAAGCGCACGAAAGGTTAGGCGCAATTATTTTGCCGCGACAAGTTGAAGGTGCTCGAGCATTTGTCGATTTTATTTATTTCTATACGATGCATAATTCAGGTGTTTTCCTGCAAAGTAAGCTAAAAAAACTATGTACAGGCCTTGCTGCTTCTTTCTGCACATTAAGGCATCGTCGCTCTGTTCGTGTTGTCGCGTAATTGTGCGATACGACCGTTGGGAGTGATCTATTGGAGCGAAACCCTGAACTCGGCTGGTGCACTCCCAGGTTCTTCCTGTACATGTTCCTGGCGACGTGCCTGGTGCTGCTGCTGGTGGCTGGCCAGCAGTTCCTGGGATCTGTGAGCGTGAGTCTCCCTCTCTTGCCTTCCAGGGGGGCCGTCCGAGCGGGGCGGGTGGACTTCGGCCAGAGGGCCCCGTCGCGCGCCTCGCTCAGGACATCCTCGGGGTCGTACCGTCTGTTGGGCTACGACACTGTCTCGGATTACCCGCTATGGAATCTTTTCCTCGTGCCACTTGAAACAATTTTGCCGGGGTCAAATTAAAGGGTTGCACCGCCGACGTTGAGAGTCTACCGATAGGAAAAATTGCGGGTTCCGAGAAGCCGAAGCGGAGCAAGTTGCTCGATGCGTCTGCCCTTTCACGAAACTCCGTGAACCCATAGAAAGAACGGTCGATTGGAAACGCCGTCCGTGTCTCGAGACCTAAGGGTCGTATTGATCCTTCGATAATTAAAATCTCTCAAATATTTATGAAAAGTGTATTTTTTTCCTCGTTAAACTTTCTATTTAGCATAAATTAGAGCCGCTTGTGGCGATAAAAAAATTTGGGGGGGGGGGGCGGGAACCGGGGAAGTTTGCGGACCGTCTGAGGACAGTGGTTAGGTGGTAAAGGGAGGCTCATCTGGGGTGTGGTTGCAGAAGAAGAAGGCGGCTCCCCAAGCAGAAGGTGGAGATGGGCACCCAGAACGTGAACGACGTCGACTACGACTGGCTGCCCAAGGAAACACTCAACGACCTCAGTGAGTGCGGTCCTCTTTCTCGTCCTCGCTTTCTCTCCCACTTCAGTCGTAAATGCCACGTTGTGCACACTTTGGGACACGCATAAGGGCTCGTGGGTTTGCAGCCCGTTAATTACAACCCTCCGAGTACCGTCGCCCATCACTGCATAGTTTATCCCCATCAAGGGGAAAAACTGCATATTTTCGTTCTTTTACATTTGCATTTACAGTGGCACAAAAGGGTTGGAAGCTTTACTAAAGGTTACTATTGTGTCAGACGGCAGTTATCTTCCTAAAAGCTTTCTTTTTGTTCATGTAAATGACGAGGGCAGAAAGTTGGGCAAGTTGGTGATTCATAATGATTAAAAAGCGCAACAAGATGACGGACACAGAAGAAGACACAGCACTGTGTCTGTGTCTTCTTCTGTGTCTGTTGTCTTGTTGCACATTTTAATCATCATGTAAATGAGCTTGATCTGAAGCCTACCCAAAGAAGCAAATTTGGTATCCCCCTAGTGTGCAGCGGAAGGAACTTTGTCCCACTAGTCATTTTCCTTTCCTTTGTTTGCACACAGAGAAACATCTCCCCAGAGACAAGAAAGGAGAGGGGTGTAAGGGTACAATTTCCCTCACAAGGAAGGAAAGAAAGATCAGCTGGCATTTGCCTAGCCCCGATAGAACTGGCAGACAAAAAAGGCACCGTCTCAATTCAGTTCTTGCAGAAAGGGGTCACCTTTCTGTCACTGAATTTTTAGATAAATCAGTCAATGTTTATTTTAGTTTACTGGAAAAAAAAAAAAAAGCAGCATTACCTGTTATTTGACAGAGCACCCTTACGGGAGTGCAGTTAAAGGCAGTACAGAAAGCCAGTATTGCCTGTTGAGCTTCATGCGCCGGATCGTGAGAGCTTTGGTTGTATTCGAAGAAAAAAAAAGGTTGTCCTAGATTTGGGTAAATTTGGTATGTGTCGAAGAGCACCAACTATGGGCGAATATTCGGTTGTTACGAATAGCCAATCGAATTCTGTTCTATTCGGCATTCGCTTCGAATCAAATATAAGTATTCAACAATATTGAATTATTCGACAATATTGAATTATTCAACCTTTCTATATACAGTCAAACCCGACTATATCGAACCCGTCTACATCGAAATATTCCTTATACCGAACAATTTTTGTGCACAGCAATGTTACAGTGATAATATATAGCAAAAACTATGGTTGCATCGAACAAAAATAATAGCCCGTTCACACTCTTGCGACCGGTAGATCGAGAGAGACCAAACCGGTTTTAAGTCTTGCGATCTCTTAGGACCAGCTCCGCCGGCAGCGCATCCGGTCCTAAGAAGTCGCAAAGGATTAAAACCGGTCTGGTCTCTTTCGGTCAAACTCGGTCGCAAAAGTGTGAACGGGCCTAACAGCCGCTTACCGATATATCGAACTGCCAAGAGCGCCGTTTCACTCTGCAAGCTGGCTTTCCCCCAACGCGAGCGTCCGCATTAGGGAAAAGCCAGCTTGCAAAACACGCTGGCGTTTTTTTTTTTTTTTCTGGCGGTTGCGTTGATTGTTTGGAAGAAAAGAAAATATATCTTTTACGAAGAGAGTGGAGAGAGGGTGCTCCATGCTCCCTCTCCCCACTCCGTCCGCAAAAGAGAATATTATTTTTTTCTTCCAAATTGACGCGGCCGCCCAGAGAGAAAAAAGCCAGCTTGCTTAGCTAGTTGGCTTCCCCACGCAGCCACCGGTTTTAGGGGAAAGCCAACTTGCAGGGCAAAACGGCGCTCTGCAGGAAAAGGTGCTCACGTTGGACGTGCTCCGTGCTCTCGGCATAGTTTGGCGCTAATGCGCGAATATAGAATGCAGCGGCCTCAGCATTTTGGAGTCCATGGATAGCGTAGAAAAATATCGTTATCACGGATGCAATCAAGAAAAAGCAGCAGAAGATGCAAGACTACTTCATTGTGTAATATTTCAGCAGAAAGTGGATTTTTGAGAGTCAAATTCATTAAAACTTTTATATTGAATTACCCGCTATATCGAACTGGTAGACGTTTTTTGCGAGTTCGACATAAACGGGTTTCATTTACTCTGGCTTGGATTTACGGCCAGGTGGCGCAAGCTTCCGACCTTTTCGACCGTTTTGTGCTACTGAACTCAATACACTTTAAATCAACAGTTACAGTATATCTAATACCAAATAAGGGCAAATATAAAACTATAGTTTAAACATATCTTGTGGTATTTTTTGGTTGTACTATTCGAACTATTCTATTCGAAATTATTCGACCAAAATCACTATTCGCTTCGAATTCGATTCGGACCCAAAATCCTCTATTCGCCCATGCCTACGAAAAAGAGTAGAAACTCACCTGGTTTTTTGTGCCTCATTTTGTCCAAGTCTGGAGTCGTGGCTATTTTTACCGGTATTTCTAAAAGTAGCATAATGCATCAATTGAGACTTTAAGGGCTCATCCTTTGGCTCGCTCCAAGTTCAGAATTGACGAGAGTATGCAGCACTTGTTCGTAGATCTCGCTTCATTTAAAGGGACGCTGAAATCCCAGACACCTTCTTTGGTTCACTGCCTGGATAGGACTTAATGCAATACTTGCATTGCGAGACTCATTTTGAGTGAGGAGCAATTCCAAAACCTACCTACAGGGCGAGTCAAAGGGATTAATGGCTGTTTGAAGGGATGGCATCAGTCAGTTTCTGAACGTACCGAGCCAAGATTTTGCACGGAGGTGGCTGAAGAATGTGCAGTAAGGGTATAAAACTTTCACTGAACAAACTTACCAGTTAGAAATGAAAAAGTAGGAATCCCTAGGTACGGCGGCCGTGTGGCAACCAAAGGCGTCTCATCGGCGCAACAGCCGACAGATGTCGGCAGCAAAGTTTTCCGCTTGGGTGAGGACATCACTGTTGTTGGTGGCTGGTTTTGGATGCCCCACCCAGCGCACAATTGTAAAAGAGCCCTACGAAAACGTCAGCAGACCCCTTTTGTCCTCTCCCCGTATAAGAGAGCGGCTTTCACTCGCTCGTTGAGAGCGCACTGCGAAGATGACTCTCACTCCAAAACATCACGGGTGAAAGTTGCGAGGAAGAATCACAGTGTGCAAGGCAGATGACGACATGTAGCCGACAATAATTGTCGAAGAAACGAGACATAGGTTTTGATGATAGTGATTTTTTTTCTGGTTTTATCTTCATTTTTTATGTTTTATCGGTAGAATAAAATCACGCACTGATGCGCTTACATGCGGTTCAGCCTTTAGGGACCGCTTTTGCACAAGACTGCTCGTGCACGTTTTCGGAAAGCATGTCGTGAAGACGTTTCAAAACTGGTTGCAACGGTACCTCCAGTCTGTATGAGCGAAGTAGAAGGGGTAGAAGCGGGAAGTTGTTCGAAGGAGAAGGCGCAGTAGAGTGTGGAAGTGTTTCGGCCGCTCCCATGCGACCAATTGAACAAGCCACAACAGCTGATTGTGTCGAGTCTTTCCCAACACTTTCCATGGTTATTTCAGTGTGAGGATGTTGCTTTTTGAGGGTGAAAGTGGAGCAAGACAATGCGTTTCCCCAGAATCGTCTCGGATCAGTCAAAACAACATTCCTGGACGTAAGCGCACAGGCACATCACGCCCTTGCCACCTTCCTTGATCCTCGATTCAAGGACATCTGCTACAAGACGGAATAAAAAGAGAATGTAGAATTCCTACTAAGTACATTGCTTCAGGATGTACCAGGCTCAAGCGAACTCTGATTTTATGTTTAGCATCCGGGTGAACTCTGATGTTATGTTTAGCATTCTAATATTTTAGTAGCTCTTGTCTCTATTTAATTATATCTCGTTGAACTGTAGTCATTATCGTCTAGTCGCGTTTTTACAATAATTTTAAGAAACATTTTGGAACAATAAAAATAATTTTATAGTCTCTTTGCTCTTCTTTAGTAGCTGTCTACTTACTATTCGGAAACTATTCGAGAATTATTAGATTCATATTCGTATTCGATTCGGTGCCACAATTATTCGATATTGTATTCGATTCGGTTTCAAAAATCACTATTCGCACACCCTATAAAATATGTCAGCCGTGCCCCCACAGTGGCAGACATGATCGGGAGACCAAATTTCTCGCGTCGTACGACACGGAGTTTAGCGTTGTCGCTGTCCCACAAAACATCGGCGAGTTGAAAAACTGTGAAAACTTTGTCCCCACGAGATACGACACATAACTATTGGAGCACTTAACGACGAAGCAGTTCATGCTGTCAACCCAGTGCAACCGCACTGCTACGACTTCAATGCGTACCAATGTACGCGGTGGGGTTTCGTTTTGCTGGGGTCCTCACTGCCTACCTTCGGTAACGACCGCACGGCGGCGCCGGTCGCGTCGCACGGAGTGTATAGCTTCTTGCCGTCGTTGTCCAGGATGCTGGTATCGGCATCATAAACGGCTCTGTATCCGCCCCATCTTGCGGAGCTCTGGAGAAGTGGTGCTATACGCTCCTTCTGCTGGATAAACAAGCGTTTGAAAGGGCCAAAAAAAAGCTCACGCGCGAAGAATTTTGGAGGCCACGCTTTCGTTAGCAGACGGATGCTGTTGGTAGGGATATGAAGTTCTCGATTTCTTACTCTATACTTGGGTAAGTTTTTTCGGTGAAGATCCGATTCTTTGGCCACCCCCATACAAAATCTTAGCTCAATAGTATGTTGACAAACCGGTGTATGCGGTCCCTCGCTTCACGCGAGTATATTTGTAGAGACGAGTTTATTTTTAGGAACGTCGTTTACGCGACATATGCGCTCCATACGGGTGCTTTGAAAAGAAAACGTTAGTCTAGCGACCCTGGGAGGCTTGCCCCGCAAGGAATGCGCTCTGAGAGAGTGGCGTGCCCTCCCCCTCGCAGACCGGTCGCCCAAGAGGTCGTCGCCCCGGCAGTCCCCGCGCCAGAGGCGGCTCAAGCGGGGCACGGGCTCTGGAGAGGAGTAAGGAGGACACCCTGCCGCCCCGCCCCCAGCACCCTTCGCCGGGACACGTCCGGGACACAAGGACGCCCATCTCCCCATTTGCTTCGTCGGGGCGGCGCTTTTGCACCACGCTCAATAAAGGGGCTCCTTTTGTACCTTCTGTGCCCAAACTACGCTACCGGGAACGCACATCCGACTGGCACGTCTACCGCGTCTGCAGTCCCTCGATTTCCGCCCGACGACAGTGAAATCACGCCGTTCGCGATCCTGGTGGCGTCGCAGTTGCAGGCATGGGAGACACCCGCTGCAGGTCACTCTCCAGCTTGCTGGTTCATGTTAAAGACCAGACGCATCCACTTTTCCCTCCCTTCCTCCTCTCCCCACTTCTACCCTGTCCACCGTTGCCTCTTTCCTCCTCCCCCATTGTGAGGAAGATCTTCTGCCTTGCAGAATCTTGAGTCTGGTCGTCGGCCTTTAATGCAACGATGCTTTCCATCTACATCCAACCGCCAGGAACATCGCAGCAAATGACGGCTGGTGTCATTTGTCGCCACTTGGGAACCACTTTAGACGCACAGGCACGGACTGTCGGGCTAGTCAAGGGAACATTGCGAGGACGGTGTGAGGTGGGACAACTAAACCCTACTGTCGGTGGCTAGAGTAGAAGCAACAAGTGCTAACAACCTTTTAAAGCTAGACGAATTCTATATTTACTTATACTATGCATTCCCCAAGCTTTTTATCCTCGATTTTCACGCTACTAATCGCACCCTCCTTGCCTACATCTTGCGCATTAAAACGTTGGTTGCTAGTTAGTGCTTGTACCATTCACATCCACTTGTCCATCACGCTATTTATCTTTCTTCTGCGTCTGTCCGTTACACGGGCACCCTGAACCGCATTCGAGCCTGGCCGAGGTTGCACCAACTGCGGTTGTTGGGAGTTACCCAGCAGACCAAACTCCGGTTAGCCCACTAACCATAGTTTGCGCAAACTGAGCTCGACAACCTCGTACCTGGCTAACTGCCAAGATGGTGCTGCTTGATCCTGCAGCATGTAGTGCGCGGCCGTAAAACAGTCTTCTAAAGGTGTCAATCAGCCTGTTGCAAGGACTGGTCACAGCTACAGACTCCTTCAAATGATTTGGGAAGATCCTCTGTTCACGCTGCACTCCAATACAAATGCGCGGCTTTATGCCGTGATGCCAGCAGAGCTGAATGCTGCGCTCCCCCTTACCCCCAGCAAGGGGCCATATTCACCAAAACAATTTTGGCAAAGGCTGGAAAATCTCTGCAAGAAGTATTGATACTGAGTAGTGTTGGAACCGCCGCGGCTTGGCAATGTTACACAAGTTTTTTAATCTTAGGATTACTACTGTGGAAAAGATGCAATTTCACCGCACGTAAACACACTGGTGATCATAGGTGGTATTGCAGTGGCCATCGTGATTGTCGCTGTTTTTGCTGTTCTCGACAGTGTTGCTGCTGTCTTCCGATTTGGACGTTGTACAGAGCAACGGTCTATGTACCGAGAAGTCGGTCCTTTCTCTTTTTCTTTCTCCACTGCACGTGAGCACAATAAAAGAAAGAAAACAATAATATAATTTTTATTGGCTCGGAAGAGTTTCGGCACCATGAAAAGGCAACAGCCCGTCGTACCATGGAAGCCCGTGGTGCCGCGTCTAGTGATGGAGATTATGCGATATAATATATCAAATGAAAGTGATGGTGATATTGATGACATGTACACGGGGAGAATGACAGTCTTCTCAACAGGAGTTCATATCATTTCGTTGAAACGCGTTTCGTGGACAACTTTTCATGGACTCGTTTCGCCGACAAGATAGTTTCATTGACCTTCATTACGCGAATTTCACGCTGCAGGGACATTTTGTTGCGTGGATCACTGGGGTGCACGTCCACACCACTTCAAGGCGACGGTCTGCGGCGGCTCATTACATAAATGTTAACCTACCTGACCGACCCGTACATGCTGCTTCACGGCAACAGTCTTGTGCAACTTGTCACGGAAAAATGCTAATCTGAGCTGTCGATGAAACGTTGTTAGATAAACTGATTGCCATCCCGTGGACATCGCTCTTTGGGTGGCATTCGGTCAAACGTTTTAGCGGACAGCGACTTTTCATCGGAAGACACTTTAGTGAATGGTCGGCCGCTGCAAAGCGGCATTTTTGGGTGGGCCACGTGGGTTAACATTTTTGTAATGAGCCAAGTGCAGGCTGTCGCCGCGAACAGTGTGAACGCAGCGCGGGGGTGAGTCAACGCGCACCCCCGTTATTCATCGCTGAAATGGCAGTTCGCTAAAACATCATTCGCTCATGTGATATGTACACCGCTTTTTTATTCTCAGACTTTATCAGGCCGACATTACATTCTGCTGCGTCTTTTCAGTCCAAAGGTTCCGAACGAATTGGTGGCGAGCGTCGATGTCATGAGCACTTCCTCATTTACACGATAGCCACGTGTCACGGATGCAAGACATTCCACCCTCCGTTTTTTTTAGCTTTTATTACATCGCAAACACTTCAAAACAAAACAAAAAAAAAAAATCTGAGGTACTTTATCAGAGTTAGTCATATTGTAGTCGCGTGGGAGGCCTTGTTTGACGCTGGGATCTTCATGGAAAAGGGCACTGTAGATCCCGATGGCCCTGTGGTACCACTAGCAGCAAGTCTATTGGAGTTTCCTCCTCTGGGGTGTCATCTTCTGGTGTATTCTGCCTTAAAAGGGGGGGGGGGTGGTGCAACGATTTCTGGACTTCGGTCAAAAATTTCTGGAAGTTGCCCTCCAACACTTCTGAAGTAAAGAACAAAACCGATTTCGCCTGGGTGTCCTAGTTGCTGTAAAAAATAAAAAAAAGATAAATATTGGCATTTCTGGCAGCCCTCAACTCGCTCCCAATCTTCAGGGTCCCACCTGTCCCACTCTAGTGACGTAATTAGGGGTGCCATGTTGGAGGACGCTCCTCTCTCTCCCTTCTCTGCTGATTAGAGGGCGTTATGCTGCAGCTTGGAGCCGAGCGAGGTCGCGTAATCTTCTCGCCGTAGTTCCTTTGGCTGTCGCTCACAGCTGCAGGTGGGGAAAAAGCAGCTTTGCTTTGCGATTATGCAGCGGAATCGCAACATTTTTTAATGAAGGAGATGTTTTCTCTATCCTCCGGGACATGATAGACAAAGTAAAATGACGTGATGCAAATTCTTTTAATCTTAAAATCGTGCACCCCCCCCCTCTTTAAAGGCTCTCTTGCCGACAACAGATGTTGCGTGTCCTCTGAATAGCCCATTGTTCTCAGTTGAAACTTGTACGACCAAGTGTCTTAGGATTACTTTCGCCTTCTTAGACCACTTCCTTGACTCCGACGACCTGGCCCTCTTCGAGTGGCAGAAGCAGACCTCTGGAATGTCTCAGTTTGAACATTCTCCTGCACTTTCATACCCAGCTGCTCGCCGAGTTCGGAAGGTTTGATCTCGGCTTTCGTCCTTGCAGCAGTTCTCCTGGCGAATGTGTTTTCTAGTGGGGTTGATCTATAGCTAAGTAAACCCAGCCAATGCATCTGAGATGTTCAATGAACGCCTCGTATGGTAAATTCCTGGCAGTTTGGTGGTGTCATTGCTCACTTCAGTGAAGGCATAGGGCTCAGGAGGTGGCCGGTCTTGGCAGACGGCTGCCACCCCCAACATAAGACAAAACCAGGACTATTCCATGTAAAGCCACCACCAAAAGCGCGGATATGTGCCCTCAAACAAACGGGTGGAAACCCTCGAGAACTGAGACTCTCTACTGGAAATTGTCACAGACTACACGCCAAATTTGTCCGGACCGTGCTTCCTAATGAAGCAAGCTTCATGGATCTCTCTTGTTCGCCAAGGAGGTTTTGCCAAAACAGCACTGTTTTCAATCTAAGGCTTCTCCCTGTGTCCGTGACACAGGGACAAGTGGAAAAGGATGTTGTGAACAACCACATCTATTGTGGTCGTTCATGACTTTTTTTTTCATTTGTTCTCGTATCATTTGCGCTGCTTCGACTTTTTATTTGACTATGTACTGACTCGCCCAAATGCAAACATTACAGTTTCTTTAACCTAACCTTGGATGGCAATGGCCGAAGTCTGGTTGTGTGTCACGGATGGTCACAATGTCCCCGTTCTATTCGGGTTAGGTTAGGGCTGGGCAAGTGTCCCGAAGTATGCTGGTGGACAATAACTGTGGATGCTTGGAAAAGCAGCCTCCCTTTTTGGTGGCAGAAACATTTTGCTCGGGAACAAGTTTTGTCGTCAAACGGAGATGGAAGCCTTGGGTAGCTTAAAAAATGCCTGGATTTTGATGCACGTCCGTGGATTCGTCGGCAATCCTTTGCAGGGGCCGTCGGGTCGCAGCAAGAGTCTGAGAGGGTGCCACCACATCCATCCTCGTCTTGATGCATTGCGTTTTGCTTCGCAGCATCTTTGCTTTATTTTTACTGCCAGATTCATTACTCAATATTGAGCATTACGAATGGGCAGGGCACTGTATACAACAAGAATAAATGTGCAGGCCCGTATAATGTGAATCTTCAAGAGAATCTTTACACGTCCATTGTAACCGTGTGTGAAGAGGTAGTGCTGCACGAGACGTCTGCAAAGGGTGCAAGTTTTAAATTGAGTTTGAACTCCATTTGGGTTAGAAGTTGTCTTTGTCGGCAATTGTTTTCCACTGCGGTGTTTCAAAAACAAGCTCGGAAAAGCATCCCCAAGTTTTCCTCGTAAATAAATGAACGCCGGAAACTCCTCGACCCATTTGCGACTAGGTCGGCGATGGCCGGTAGTCCTCCCAGGACTAAATTTCATTGATTTATGCTTCCTAACAGAAGGCTAATCTTAGCTATTTTGATGGATACTTCCCATAGAAGTATGAATGAAACATGCTGCTAGACATAATTTACCATCTTGCATGCAAGGTGGACATTGTTGACCACCGTCCAAATGGTTGTCGACCGGTCACATAGTTAGTTGTGGTTAGTGTGGTGCAGCTTGAACGATTCCTTGAGACTGATGCAATGGGCTCTTCTGGCAGGACTAGCTGCAGCCATTTCTGTTCCCTTTGGGGGCTCGAAGCAGCGAGCACATCTGCTGAGAGGGACAATGTTCCTTGGCAGAGCTATGATTAGCAGTGTGCTCCACTTGCCAACAGTCATAAAGAATGAGCGAGTACAGGGTCTGTCGTGCACCGTGCTTTGCTGCCCAAGTCAGACAAAGTACTCCTGCAAAACATTAAACCCGCTCTGGTGCAAATGAGACGGGAGTAAACAGGGTGTGGTTCCACTTTATTTTTGCCATTTGCCCGCATTGTTGACAAACATCTCCGAGCCAGTCATTCCTGCATTTTTATTCTCGAGAATAATTTAACGAAATCGGACGACAGATAGTAATTAAGATAAATGTTACGCTGAACCCTATCTACCAGTATATATACAGGGTGTTCTTTTTAAGCTTTGCAGATTTGTTTAAAGAAAACCGTGAAGCTTACACTTTCACGGCTCTTTTACACAACGGAATGCCGCGGACGAAAAATGGGCAACATAATGCACACGGGAGCCTGGGAGACGCTTTTATAAAGCGGCCTTTGCGCACCATAGTTCTTATCGTACATGTACTACGCTCCTTCGGGTGAACTCAGGTGCTGGAGCGACATCGATGGGCTGTAGGACACAAGCTTCGTATGCTCGGACATCCACGGCATATAATTGCAACTCGTGATATGAACAGAATTGGTGCCGACTCTTCGGTTCCATTAGTCCACCGACTCGCTTACGGGTGCGCGAGGCTGCTTTTAGGGCGACCTCACGCACTCGCGGGTGTTAGGCACACCGGCAGTTGTTGAATGAAGGGGGTGCCATTGTCTAGGGCGGGGGTTCTCTTTGACCTCGACAAAGGCCTCCTGGCCTCTGCATTGATGCGATAATGTGGACGCCCACGAACCTTGCGAACGATAATGAGGGCTCCCAAGCTCCCTAGTGCATGCATTTCTGTTCGCTACAGGCAAGAGCTCTGGGAGCGCCCAAGTGTACAGGGAACCACCGGGTTCCTAGAGACCCAGAGGTTCCCAGAGCGCACTTGTAGGTTCTCAGAGATCCCACATTTCCTCGACCGTCCTTGCCCTAAGTAAAAGGCCTTCTATGGTAACAACTGTAGGCATCTGACGAACAGAAATTTAGGAGCACATACGAGCTGGTGACAGCTGAACATGGTAGAGTAGCAATACCCCGAGACCGGGGAGAACGAGGAACCTTCTGCATCGTGTCGTCCCTCGTTATCTCTAGTCTAGGGTTTTGGTCTATTATGTTCAGACACCGAATTTTAGATAAAAGTTTCCAAGAAGAACTTTTAAAGAGTCTAGCTTTTTTCAAATAAATGCGGTACTTGTCCACTATTGGTTGTAACATTACCCCAGATTACAAGTGTTTTTCTGTGGTCCCTCAAAAAACATATCAAAAAATTCTACAATAAACTGAAAAAAAAAAAATCTAAAACGCTTAGAATAAACGCGTATATCTAAAAAGGTTTTACCACAATTTTTTTTTTAGCAAGACTCACGTTGTGAGACGCAATTTAGGTGGAGAAGGTGGAGGTCGCAGCCTGCTAAGCCCCGCCTCGTACTTACATCTCTCAATGACTGGAGAGACGATTGATTTGTGAAAGGTTGGTTGTAAAATTGTATCTCCGTGCCATAATAGGACATCTTAATCACCAACTTTTTTATGTTTGAGAAACAAATGACTTAGAGTCATTGTTTTCAAAAGTAATAATTGAAAACGAGTGTGTTGGTGAATAGATATGAACACATGAAAGGATAAAATATTGAGGACGGGGACAGAAACGGAACTTCTTTCAATTAAAGAAGTACCGTTTCCGTCCCTATCCTCAATGTTTTATCCTTTCATGCAATCATTTCAAAAGTATTCCGAGACTGTCTTCACTGGTTTGGTTTGAAACAATGAGAAACATAGCTGCCACTATCTGCAGAGTGCTCAATGAGCATAGCTCATTGAGCTCATCTATTTTTATGAGCGAGTCATTATGCGTTCACGAGGTGCTTAGAGGTAGATCTCCTGAACCGACCTAGTTTGCAGCAAACAACCGCCGCAAGTATGTGCCTTCAAATGCGCCGTGTGGCTGCTTGTTTTTGTGGCAGGAGTGACCCAAGCCTAGTGTACCACAACAACTATGTTGCTTGATCTGGCTTGATCTATTCATTTGTGCGTGTTGATGCCGAATAAAAATGGTTCCCATAAAAGCGGCCCCGGCGCTCTGCGAATCCTGTAAATGTCGTCGATTGCGACCATGGTTTTAATACCGAGAAGATCCCTACACAGGTAAGCATTTGCGAGCCATTTGGCTGGAAGCAATCAAGCATTTGCCTCAGATAAATTTTGTCTGGGTGCGTTCCCGTCATTTTTTGCTCCGAAAGGCGAGTACCTCTCAAATGTTGCAATGCAGCTAGCCTGCCAAAGCAAATATGTCACGTTTTAATTGTTTGTTACGATGGCCATCCATCTTGCTCGCGGACGCCATGTGAAAAAGAAACAAACAGAAATGCCGATTTATTTCGTTGATTTCTTTTGGTCCTCTCGGTCTCTCTTTACTGCACATCGAGAGACGCTCATAGACGCTTGTTTGGACCGTAGCTCGTGCACGATGGAACACCACATTTCCGGTCGCTTCTCGAGAGCGTTGGAGACGATTTTAGGAGGGGGCAAAATATTGGACGGACGCAGGTGATAACTGACGCCGGCACGCCGCTTTCACGGCTGCGTCTTACAGGTGTTGCAAACGACAATGGACGTTGGTCGAATAGCAGACGACGCCAGAGGTTGCCGAGCGTCTGCTCTCATGACTGTGCCCAGAGTGGTGTCAGAGCAATACGTGCCCTCGACACGAAGTACTACGTGACGAGGGCACGTATTGCTCTGACACCACTCTGGGCACAGTCATGAAGCAGACGCTCGGCAACCTCTGGCGTCGTCTGCTATTCGACCAGCGTCCATTGTCGTTTGCAACACCTGTAAGACGCAGCCGTGAAAGCGGCGTGCCGGCGTCAGTTATCACCTGCGTCCGTCCAATATTTTGCCCCCTCCTAAAATCGTCTCCAACGCTCTCGAGAAGCGACCGGAAAGTGGCGTTCTGGTGTTCCATCGTGCACGAGCTACGGTCCAAACAAGCGTCTATGAGCGTCTCTCGATGTGCGGTAAAGAGAGACCGAGAGGACCAAAAGAAATCAACGAAATAAATCGGCATTTCTGTTTGTTTCTTTTCACATGGCGTCCGCGAGCAAGATGGATGGCCATCGTAACAAACAATTAAAACGTGACATATTTGCTTGGCAGGCTAGCTGCATTGCAACATTTGAGAGGTACTCGCCTTTCGGAGCAAAATGACGGGAACGTACCCAGACAAAATTTATCTGAGGCAAATGCTTGATTGCTTCCAGCCAAATGGCTCGCAAATGCTTACCTGTGTGGGATCTTCTCGGTATTAAAACCATGGCGCAATCACGACATTTGCAGGATTCGCAGAGGCGCCGGGGCCGCTTTTATGGGAACCATCTTTATTCGGCATCAACACGCACAAATGAATAGATCAAGCCAGATCAAGCAACATAGTTGTTGTGGTACACTAGGCTTGGGTCACTCCTGCCACAAAAACAAGCAGCCACACGGCGCATTTGAAGGCACATACTTGCGACGGTTGTTTGCTGCAAACCAGGTCGGTTCAGGAGATCTACCTCTAAGCACCTCAGTAAACGCATAATGACTCGCTCATAAAAATAGATGAGCTCAATGAGCTATGCTCATTGAGCACTCTGCAGATGGTGGTAGCTATGTTTCTCATTGTTTCAAACCAAACCAGTGAAGACAGTCTCGGAATACTTTTGAAATGATTGCATGAAAGGATAAAACATTGAGGATGAGGGACGGAAACGGTACTTCTTTAATTGAAAGAAGTTCCGTTTCTGTCCCCGTCCTCAATATTTTATCCTTTCATGTATTCATATCTATTCACCAACACACTCGTTTTCAATTATTACTTTTGAAAACAATGACTCTAAGTCATTTGTTTCTCAAACATAAAAAAAAGTTGGTGATTAAGATGTCCTATTATGGCACGGAGATACAATTTTACAACCAACCTTTCACAAATCAATCATCTCTCCAGTCATTGAGAGATGTAAGTACGGGGCGGGGCTTAGCAGGCTGCGACCTCCACCTTCTCCACCTAAATTGCGTCTAACAACGTGAATCTTGCTAAAAAAAAAATTGTGGTAAAACCTTTTTAGATATACGCGTTTAATCTAAGCGTTTTAGATTTTTAGTTTTCATTTTATTGTAGATTTTTTAGATATGTTTTTCGAGGGACCGCAGAAAAACACTTGTAATCTGGGGTAATGTTACAACCAATAGTGGACAAGTACCGCATTTATTTGAAAAAAGCTAGACTCTTTAAAAGTTCTTCTTGGAAACTTTTATCTAAAATTCGGTGTCTGAACATAATAGACCAAAACCCTAGACTAGAGATAACGAGGGACGACACGATGCAGAAGGTTCCTCGTTCTCCCCGGTCTCGGGGTATTGCTACTCTACCATGTTCAGCTGTCACCAGCTCGTATGTGCCCTAAATTTCTGTTCGTCAGATGCCTACAGTTGTTACCATAGAAGGCCTTTTACTTAGGGCAAGGACGGTCGAGGAAATGTGGGATCTCTGAGAACCTACAAGTGCGCTCTGGGAACCTCTGGGTCTCTAGGAACCCGGTGGTTCCCTGTACGCTAGGGCGCTCCCAGAGCTCTTGCCTGTAGCGAACAAAAATGCATGCACTAGGGAGCTTGGGGAGCCCTCATTATCGTTCGCAAGGTTCGTGGGCGTCCACATTATCGCATCAATGCAGAGGTCAGGAGGCCTTTGTCGAGGTCAAAGAGAACCCCCGCCCTAGACAATGGCACCCCCTTCATTCAACAACTGCGGTGTGCCTAACACCCGCGAGTGCGTGAGGTCGCCCTAAAAAGCAGCCTCGCGCACCCGTAAGCGAGGTCGGTGGACTAATGGAACCGAAGAGTCGGCACCAATTCTGTTCATATCACGAGTTGCAATTATACGCCGTGGATGTCCGAGCATACGAAGCTTGTGTCCTACAGCCCCATCGATGTCGCTCCAGCACCTGAGTTCACCCGAAGGAGCGTAGTACATGTACGATAGGAACTATGGCGCGCAAAGGCCGCTTTATAAAAGCGTCTCCCAGGCTCCCGTGTGCATTATGTTGCCCATTTTTCGTCCGCGGCATTCCGTTGTGTAAAAGAGCCGTGAAAGTGTAAGCTTCACGGTTTTTCTTTAAACAAATCTGCAAAGCTTAAAAAGAACACCCTGTATATATACTGGTAGATGGGGTTCAGCGTAACATTTATCTTAATTACTATCTGTCGTCCGATTTCGTTAAATTATTCTCGGAATAAAAATGCAGGAATGACTGGCTCGGAGATGTTTGTCAACAATGCGGGCAAATGGCAAAAATAAAGTGGAACCACACCCTGTTTACTCCCGTCTCATTTGCACCAGAGCGGGTTTAATGTTTTGCAGGAGTACTTCGTCTGACTTGGGCAGCAAAGCACGGTGCACGACAGACCCTGTACTCGCTCATTCTTTACGACTGTTGGCAAGTGGGAGCACACTGCTAATCATAGCTCTGCCAAGGAACATTGTCCCTCTCCAGCAGATGTGCTCGCTGCTTCGGAGCCCCCAAAGGGAACAGAAATGGCTGCAGCTAGTCCTGCCAGAAGAGCCCATTGCATCAGTCTCAAGGAATCGTTCAAGCTGCACCACACTAACCACAACTAACTATGTGACCGGTC
Organism: Ixodes ricinus; assembly: GCA_037355805.1. NCBI lineage: Eukaryota > Metazoa > Arthropoda > Arachnida > Ixodida > Ixodidae > Ixodes > Ixodes ricinus. The sequence continues at coordinate 5,952 of JAZHYW010033017.1, read as the reverse complement.
GACAACCATTTGGACGGTGGTCAACAATGTCCACCTTGCATGCAAGATGGTAAATTATGTCTAGCAGCATGTTTCATTCATACTTCTATGGGAAGTATCCATCAAAATAGCTAAGTTAGCCTTCTGTTAGGAAGCATAAATCAATGAAATTTAGTCCTGGGAGGACTACCGGCCATCGCCGACCTAGTCGCAAATGGGTCGAGGAGTTTCCGGCGTTCATTTATTTACGAGGAAAACTTGGGGATGCTTTTCCGAGCTTGTTTTTGAAACACCGCAGTGGAAAACAGTTGCCGACAAAGACAACTTCTAACCCAAATGGAGTTCAAACTCAATTTAAAACTTGCACCCTTTGCAGACGTCTCGTGGCACTACCTCTTCACACACGGTTACAATGGACGTGTAAAGATTCCTCTTGAAGATTCACATTATACGGGCCTGCACATTTATTCTCGTTGTATACAGTGCCCTGCCCATTCGTAATGCTCAATATTGAGTAATGAATCTGGCAGTAAAAAATAAAGCAAAGATGCTGCGAAGCAAAACGCAATGCATCAAGACGAGGATGGATGTGGTGGCACCCTCTCAGACTCTTGCTGCGACCCGACGGCCCCTGCAAAGGATTGCCGACGAATCCACGGACGTGCATCAAAATCCAGGCATTTTTTAAGCTACCCAAGGCTTCCATCTCCGTTTGACGACAAAACTTGTTCCCGAGCAAAATGTTTCTGCCACCAAAAAGGGAGGCTGCTTTTCCAAGCATCCACAGTTATTGTCCACCAGCATACTTCGGGACACTCGCCCAGCCCTAACCCTAACCCGAATAGAACGGGGACATTGTGACCATCCGTGACACACAACCAGACTTCGGCCATTGCCATCCAAGGTTAGGTTAAAGAAACTGTAATGTTTGCATTTGGGCGAGTCAGTACATAGTCAAATAAAAAGTCGAAGCAGCGCAAATGATACTGAGAACAAATGAAAAAAAAAGTCATGAACGACCACAATAGATGTGGTTGTTCACAACATCCTTTTCCACTTGTCCCTGTGTCACGGACACAGGGAGAAGCCTATAGATTGAAAACAGTGCTGTTTTGGCTAAAACCTCCTTGGCGAACAAGAGAGATCCATGAAGCTTGCTTCATTAGGAAGCACGGTCCGGACAAATTTGGCGTGCAGTCTGTGACAATTTCCAGTGGAGAGTCTCAGTTCATCGGGGGTTTCCACCCGTTTGTTTGAGGGCACGTATCCGCGCTTTTGGTGGTGGCTTTACATGGAATAGTCCTGGTTTTGTCTTATGTTGGGGGTGGCAGCCGTCTGCCAAGACCGGCCACCTCCTGGAGCCCTATGCTTTCACTGAAGTGAGCAATGACACCACCAAACTGCCAGGAATTTACCATACGAGGCGTTCATTGAACATCTCGGGTGCATTGGCTGGGTTAACTTAGCTATAGATCAACCCCACTAGAAAACACATTCGCCAGGAGAACTGCTGCAAGGACGAAAGCCGAGATCAAACCTTCCGGACTATGGCGAGCAGCTGGGTATGAAAGTGCAGGAGAATGTTCAAACCGAGTCATTCCAGAGGTCTGCTTCTGCCACTCGAAGAGGGCCAGGTCGTCGGAGTCAAGAAGAGGAGGTGGTCTAAGAAGGCGAAAGTAATCACCAAGACACTTGAGGTCGTACTCAAGTTTTAACTGAGAACAATGGGGCTATTCAGAGGAACACGCAACATCTGTTGCCGGCAAGAGAGCCTTTAAAGGGGGGGGGGGGGTGCAACGATTTTAAGATTAAAAGAATTTGCATCTCGTCATTTTTACTTTGTTTATCATGTCCCGGAGGATAGAGAAAACATCTTCTTATTAAAGAATGTTGCGATTCCGCTGCATAATCGCAAAGCAAAAGCCAAGCTTTTTCCCCCACCTGCAGCTGTGAGCGACAGCCAAAGGAACTACGGCGAGAAGATTACGCGACCTCGCTCGGCTCCAAGCTGCAGCATAACGCCCTCTAATCAGCAGAGAGGGAGAGGAAGCGTCCTTCAACATGGCACCCCTAGTTACGTCACTAGGAGTGGGACCAGGTGGGACCCTGAAGATTGGGAGTGAGTTGAGGGCTGCCAGAAATGCCAATATTTATCTTCTTTTTTTTTTTTACACAACAACTAGGACACCCAGGCGAAATCGGTTTTGTTCTTTACTTCAGAAGTGTCGGAGGGCAACTTCCAGAAATTTTTGACCGAAGTCCGGAAATCGTTGCGCCGCCCCCCCCCCCCCTTTAAGGCAGAATACATCAGAAGATGACACCCCAGAGGAGGAAACTCCAATAGACTTGCCGCTAGTGGTACCACAGGGCCATCGGGATCTACAGTGCCCTTTTACATGAAGATCCCAGCGTCAAACAAGGCCTCCCACGCGACTACAATATGACTAACTCTGATAAAGTATCTCAGATTTGTTTTCCTTTGTTTTGTTTTGAAGTGTTTGCGATGTAATAAAAGCTAAAAAAAACGGAGGGTGGAATGTCTTGCATCCGTAACACGTGGCTATCGTGTAAATGAGGAAGTGCTCATGACATCGACGCTCGCCACCAATTCGTTCGGAACCTTTGGACTGAAAAGACGCAGCAGAATGTAATGTCGGCCTGATAAAGTCTGAGAATAAAAAAGCGGTGTACATATCACATGAGCGAATGATGTTTTAGCGAACTGCCATTTCAGCGATGAATAACGGGGGTGCGCGTTGACTCACCCCCGCGCTGCGTTCACACTGTTGCGGCGACAGCCTGCACTTGGCTCATTACAAAAATGTTAACCCACGTGGCCCACCCAAAAATGCCGCTTTGCAGCGGCCGACCATTCACTAAAGTGTCCTTCGATGAAAAGTCGCTGTCCGCTAAAACGTTCGACCGAATGCCACCCAAAGAGCGATGTCCACGGGATGGCAATCAGTTTATCTAACAACGTTTCATCGACAGCTCAGATTAGCATTTCTCCGTGACAAGTTGCACAAGACTGTTGCCGTGAAGCAGCATGTACGGGTCGGTCAGGTAGGTTAACATTTATGTAATGAGCCGCCGCAGACCGTCGCCTTGAAGTGGTGTGGACGTGCACCCCAGTGATACAGCAACAAAATGTCCCTGCAGCGTGAAATTCGCGTAATGAAGGTCAATGAAACTATCTTGTCGACGAAACGAGTCCATGAAAAGTTGTCCACGAAACGCGTTTCAACGAAATGATATGAACTCCTGTTGAGAAGACTGTCATTCTCCCCGTGTACATGTCATCAATATCACCATCACTTTCATTTGATATATTATATCGCATAATCTCCATCACTAGACACGGCACCACGGGCTTCCATGGTACGACGGGCTGTTGCCTTTTCATGGTGCCGAAACTCTTCCGAGCCAATAAAATTATATTGTTGTTTTCTTTCTTTTATTGTGCTCACGTGCAGTGGAGAAAGAAAAAGAGAAAGGACCGACTTCTCGGTACATAGACCGTTGCTCTGTACAACGTCTAAATCGGAAGACAGCAGCAACACTGTCGAGAACAGCAAAAACAGCGACAATCACGATGGCCACTGCAATACCACCTATGATCACCAGTGTGTTTACGTGCAGTGAAATTGCATCTTTTCCACAGTAGTAATCCTAAGATTAAAAAACTTGTGTAACATTGCCAAGCCGCGGCGGTTCCAACACTACTCAGTATCAATACTTCTTGCAGAGATTTTCCAGCCTTTGCCAAAATTGTTTTGGCGAATATGGCCCCTTGCTGGGGGTAAGGGGGAGCGCAGCATTCAGCTCTGCTGGCATCACGGCATAAAGCCGCGCATTTGTATTGGAGTGCAGCGTGAACAGAGGATCTTTCCAAATCATTTGAAGGAGTCTGTAGCTGAGACCAGTCCTTGCAACAGGCTCATTGACACCTTTAGAAGACTGTTTTACGGCCGCGCACTACATGCTGCAGGATCAAGCAGCACCATCTTGGCAGTTAGCCAGGTACGAGGTTGTCGAGCTCAGTTTGCGCAAACTATGGTTAGTGGGCTAACTGAGTTTGGTCTGCTGGGTAACTCCCAACAACCGCAGTTGGTGCAACCTCGGCCAGGCTCGAATGCGGTTCAGGGTGCCCGTGTAACGGACAGACGCAGAAGATAAATAGCGTGATGGACAAGTGGATGTGAATGGTACAAGCACTAACTAGCAACCAACGTTTTAATGCGCAAGATGTAGGCAAGGAGGGTGCGATTAGTAGCGTGAAAATCGAGGATAAAAAGCTTGGGGAATGCATAGTATAAGTAAATATAGAATTCTGTCTAGCTTTAAAAGGTTGTTAGCACTTGTTGCTTCTACTCTAGCCACCGACAGTAGGGTTTAGTTGTCCCACCTCACACCGTCCTCGCAATGTTCCCTTGACTAGCCCGACAGTCCGTGCCTGTGCGTCTAAAGTGGTTCCCAAGTGGCGACAAATGACACCAGCCGTCATTTGCTGCGATGTTCCTGGCGGTTGGATGTAGATGGAAAGCATCGTTGCATTAAAGGCCGACGACCAGACTCAAGATTCTGCAAGGCAGAAGATCTTCCTCACAATGGGGGAGGAGGAAAGAGGCAACGGTGGACAGGGTAGAAGTGGGGAGAGGAGGAAGGGAGGGAAAAGTGGTCGTCTGTGTTTAACATGAACCAGCAAGCTGGAGAGTGACCTGCAGCGGGTGTCTCCCATGCCTGCAACTACGACGCCACCAGGATCGCGAACGGCGTGATTTCACTGTCGTCGGGCGGAAATCGAGGGACTGCAGACGCGGTAGACGTGCCAGTCGGATGTGCGTTCCCGGTAGCGTAGTTTGGGCACAGAAGGTACAAAAGGAGCCCTTTATTGAGCGTGGTGCAAAGCGCCGCCCCCGACGAAGCAAATGGGGAGATGGGCGTCCTTGTGTCCCGGACGTGTCCCGGCGAAGGGTGCTGGGGGCGGGGCGGCAGGGTGTCCTCCCTACTCCTCTCCAGAGCCCGTGCCCCGCTTGAGCCGCCTCTGGCGCGGGGACTGCCGGGGCGACGACCTCTTGGGCGAACCGGTCTGCGAGGGGGAGGGCACGCCACTCTCTCAGAGTGCATTCTTTGCGGGGCAAGCCTCCCAGGGTCGCTAGACTAACGTTTTCTTTTCGAAGCGACCGTATGGAGCACTTTGTCGCGTAAACGACGTTCCTAAAACTAAACTCGTCTCTACAAATATATCGCGTGAAGCGAGGGACTGCATACACCGGTTTGTCAACATACTATTGAGCTAAGATTTTGTATGGGGGTGGCCAAAGAATCGGATCTTCACCGAAAAAACTTACCCAAGTATAGAGTAAGAAATCGAGAACTTCATATCCCTACCAACAGCATCCGTCTGCTAACGAAAGCGTGGCCTCCAAAATTCTTCGCGCGTGAGGCTTTTTTTTTTTTTTTTTCCCTTTCAAACGCTTGTTTATCCAGCAGAAGGAGCGTATAGCACCACTTCTCCAGAGCTCCGCAAGATGGGGCGGATACAGAGCTGTTTATGATGCCGATACCAGCATCCTGGACAACGACGGCAAGAAGCTATACACTCCGTGCAACGCGACCGGCGCGCCGCCGTGCGGTTGTTACCGAAGGTAGGCAGTGAGGACCCCAGCAAAACGAAACCCCACCGCGTACATTGGTACGCATTGAAGTCGTAGCAGTGCGGTTGCACTGGGTTGACAGCATGAACTGCTTTGTCGTTAAGTGCTCCAATAGCTATGTGTCGTATCTCGTGGGGACAAAGTTTCACAGTTTTTCAACTCGCCGATGTTTTGTGGGACAGCGACAACGCTAAACTCGTGTCGTACGACGCGAGAAATTTGGTCTCCCGATCATGTCTGCCACTGTGGGGGCACGGCTGACATATTTTAAAGGGGTGCGCGAATAGTGATTTTTGAAACCGAATCGAATACAAAT
>JAZHYW010033016.1:0-12007 GCA_037355805.1 Ixodes ricinus | reverse complement strand
ATGCAGCTCTCTTTCTTGATCAAATAAACCGTTAAAGCCATAAGCTCGCCACAGCTTTCTTTTATTCTCAGTGCATGCAGCATAAGCTTGACGTTTTGATGGTACTCGCACACAAACAGAGTGTGTGCCAGCTGAGCCTCCTAACACACACCAGGTAATGTAGTGTATGAAGGATGAAAGAGACTGGCAGGTCTGGATTTTCCTTTTTTCCATTGAATGAAAGCTCTCTTTAATTCAACAAAAGAAGCCGCTTTTGATTTCCTTTCAGGACGTCTTTCATTCCAAGAAGACAGTAGGATATCCTGTCATCTTGAAAAGGCGTCAATTGAGCTTTTCATTTCGGATGACAGTGCGGGCGATTTTGTGGATCAGGTCCTTTATAATTCCTCTCGTGTCTCGGAGTCGTCTGGCAGATCGAACTATCTTCATGCTACAACCAAAATATCCACTAGTTTTGGATAGTGTCCAAGATGGCGGCATAGTGCTAGAATTAACAGCTTCCATGTCTGGACTTCTGAGCTTCTTGAAATTTTTTGAAGGCTACCCACGAAAGACTTATAATCCGCAAGAATGATTTGTCATCTCCAGGAATTTCAGTTCGTGACATATTCGGATAGACATTGGTACTCCGGCATCCACGCAGGATTTGAATCTGAAGTTTTCGACTTGGATGGTTTAGGGTCTTGGCAACTTTGCGGGACGCTTTCTGCTTCCTGAGGCCTCTGTTGGGGCTGTAAGGTGTATCCGCAACATCCTCCCCGATGACATTGTAGCCGCTTTGTCGTTGTCGAGCTCAGATGCCGTTTTCAGACCTGCACACCTCATATAACATATGGGACATAACCTGTCTCCAGAACTCAGCCGAGAGATATCAGCCTTTGCGCCAAAGTGTTAGAAATGACAGAAGTTCCGGCAAGTATGCTCTTCTGTGTTCCGCGAAGGGTCCACGCACAGCTTGGAAGTGGTGTGGGTCGTGTACTTAGAAAGTATGTAAAAAAGTGGTGTGCACACACTCAAAAAAAATGGAGGAAAAAAGTAGCAACGGCGCATCTTCCTTCTACCGAACGCACCCCAAGCGGACACGAGAAAAAGGGAGGAACGAAACGTTTTCCTCCTTCTCCAGGCAGACGGGAGAAAGCTTTCGCCCTCCCGACTTATCTTCTTTCGGTTTCGTTTTTCGAGCAGGTCGCGCACGTTGCTTAATAAATGCTCTTGAGTTGATTGAGCTTCAGCGGCAGCGAGGCCGCCTGTAATACCGTCTTCTAGTCCAAACGTGCAGAACATTTCGGTTGCATTGACGTTTTTATCACTAATTTTATCAAACGAGCAAACGAAGCCGCTAGAAAAAGCGAAGTTCCGGAGCGCCACCCACTACCTGTATAAGATGGCCGTCTCCCGGATTGCAGGGGCTCACGCGGAGCTACAGTAGCGAAACCACGCGGAACAGTGTCGACGTTTTCGACGTCATGGAAATCGCAGGAAGTGCGCTCCAAGGCAGGCAGGTTTTGCTGCCGGCTGCCTGGGTGCCTTCCGTGCTGAGTTCGGTTGTGTTTTCAGACGCCGAGTGCAACCGGCTTTCAACGTGGCTCTGTATTTGTGCGTGTCAGCAATTTAGCAGCAACATCGTGATGGCAGTGTTGTGGGTTGTGAGCAGAAGACTGGAATTATCGCCGATGTGACCGTGTGTTCGCGTACAGCGGCGTAAAACTTTCAATTTTCTCGGGGGAGGGGGGGGGGGGTGCGCGTTACCTTTTCGCCAGAACTGGAGATTGAAGCTAACGAAAGCACGCTGGGATGCCATTTCCCATGTATTTTGTCAATAAAGTCAACGTGGGCGTTATTTTGTTTGCATGCCACTACTAAAAGCTCGTTACATCGTCACGTAAACAGCGTCTCGGTAAGGATCATGGCCCGGGCCCGGGGGGGGGGGGGTCTTCCCGCCGTTTTGGGGGGGGGCCGGGTGGGGGCACGAGCCCACGATGCCCCCCGTGGTCTACGCCTATGTTCGAGTATCAGTGGTATCAACAACAAGATGAGATGACGTAAACTGTCGGGCATTGATGCCGCTGGTCGGGCCGTGGTCGGGGGGGCGGGGGTGTCGCAGGTTGACATTCCGCTTTACATTAAAAAGCTTAATTTTACTTGAGGGATTAGGTGTAATCGATCGACGTGCGGATAGTCATGTTGGAACGCTGGTCTGAACAGTAAGCTCCTATCGTACGGTGGCCAATCTGACTGTCGGTTTGCCTCGTCCCCGAGAGCGATTGCGCCCTGGGGAAAGGGACTGAACAGTACGAAATCATGACGGAAAGTACGTATATTTACAGTTTAGCATTTTACCATTAAAAAAAATAATGGGTAAAATCGAGAAAAAAAGTTGTCCTTTATTTTCTGTTTAAATACACTACGGTTCCTGGAGAAACTGCCCGCCAAGCGGCGCGCTGGGGTGAGAACTAGAAGTGTTCGAGCTCGCCATGGCGTAGCTCCGTACACTTAACACCTGCCGCAAGTCGCGGCTTTGACTGCATTCAAGTTGATAGAAAAGCGATTTCTCAGCCCGTGAGGCATCACTTCCATCCAAATCAATATCCGCTCTGCAGAGATGAATTCAAGACGGCAATTGCAGCCTTGCGCGAACAGCACAAATAGAAAAACAAACACTACAATAGTAAATACAGGCTACGACGTGCCCTGCGGGGGAAACAAACTCATGGCTTCGGACCGCATTGGAGTGGCTTGATTTATTGGCTTTCAAGTAATTACGGCATGCTCGAGCGTTTGCTTTTTTAATAAGAGATTCATCCCCTGAGCCATTCAAAATACTCTCAGAAGTATGAGCGTTGCTGCAAAAATATCAACATGCTAAGAATATTTTTTCATTGCTTATTCAGTCACCAAGAAATTCCGTACGTTCAAAACGAGCAGTATAAAAGACGGAAACGCAGAGCTCGGGTGTAGTGGTCGGGTTAATGTGCCGTTGTGTGTATGCGCTCAGTGTAGGTTCACATGATGCTTGGAGTATGCGTAATATGTGTGTAGTAGAGGTTCCCGAAAATTCCGAAGAAATGTTCTTTGGAATTTTCTGAAGAAATAAATTATCTTTCGTAGAACATAAATTGGGCAGTACCTAGAGCCACCTAGCCTAGCTACTTGCAATCACTCTGCTTGACCCTACCATCTGATGGCAACCGATTTCACCTTCTTTTACGCTACGTGATAAACAGCGGCTTCGACTTTGTTCTTTTGAGAGCGGCTTTTGGTTTCGCGGATTGGTTTGCCATTCCTCCGTGATGTGCGGTTGACGAAGGAATTGTGACTCGAGGAACACCAAAGGTAAGACGGAAAGTGGGCGAAGTAACTGGGTATTGGTTGTCTCCGTTTAACATCGCAGTGCTGTCGACGAGACGACTGAGTAACTGCTTTCGAAACGCATGTTTCTGTACCTGTGGGGGAATCTGGCATCGGAAATAAACACAGTTCGCAGAAAGCTCGTATTACGCTTTTATTTCCTTCTTCTCTCGTCCCGTACAAGAGACGTAGCGTCCTCGTTAAGCCTTATTGAGCTCGATTTGCTCGATTCGGGGCCGCCATAATTTGATGCAGGCGACAAAGGAACTAGTTGCCCCCACTGCTTCAGGGTCGAAAGTATCTTCCTTGCTAAAGGAACATAGGTTACAAGACCGTTCCTCCCCTAAGGGTGGAGTATCGATACATTTTTTTCTAAGAGTGTACTAGATAGCGGGGCCGTGAGTACAAAGATTATTAGTAGAGTGAGGCCTGCACAAAATATACGTAAAAAACGCGCTCTTCTTAATAATAAACATACAAAAACATTGACTTTAGATATCAGTACAATCTTTTATTTCAATTCGCTTCTCTAGTGTAGACCACTGCTGACGGGAGTACGCCTTTGCAGCCGTTAAGGAGTTACGGACTCAGGTTCGCGAAAAAGGACCTTTACGCTAAATGCCATTTGAGTTGCCGTGTGGCACTGCCTAAATAACATTTATACGAAAGGTCCTTTGTCGTAAAGGTCCTCTGCGGTGCCCGTCTGACAAGGGTATAAATCTATGCACGAGGTTTTAGATTTCACGAAAACACATCAGCAGTCATACGTGGGTCATCAAATGTTTCAGTTTGAAACAAGATAATAAATCAGAAATAAAAATAAATATTTTGTGTAATATATTTCCTCGTTACATGGGGCTTCCTTTTTTTTCTATTTCTATGTTCTACATGTGACAGGAAATTGGTCCAAGAAGTCTGGCTTTCGAGCTACAAAATGTTCAGCCAACCTGAAACAGGGCTTGAGGAAAGAATTGGAAAAAGAATATGTTTAGATTCATCAGACAAGAGCTGAACCAACAGTCAAGACATAAGAGGACATGCGGCGATGCGGCTCAGGGTTCTCCGTTTTGAAAACCGCCTGGCTTTAGCAAATAAGCTTGACAATCAGTCGAGTACAACACACACCTTTACATTATACAGATCAGCGTTGTAGCGTTATGTATAGCATGTGAATCAGTACAATGTGCGGGAAAAGACCCAAAACAAGCGCTTTGAATAAGGGGTACAAGCTCACATCTTGGCAAGAGAGAAAATGTCGGTTATAAACGATCTAACATTAACAGGCACGCCATAAGTTTGTTTACCTATTCTTCCACTACATTGCCAACGCACATGCCATCCCGTGACGTCACGGCAATGAAAAAGCGGGTATATTCGAATCTTGGTTTTGGTGTCATTTTCATTTGCCGATTTCACAATATATATTTTGAATTTCGCGATACTAAATAGTAAATAGCATACCCGAAAGAGTAAAAGATGGCGATTTTGAAAATATAGTTAGGTGGGGTTGCTCAAAACATCGCCGGAGTACCCCTTTAAGGCATCCTGTTTGCGCTGTACAAAATAACAGTGAAGGTTCTTTGATATGGTCCTGTCCCCATTCTTTCCGTCGTCTCCGGGTATTAATGATGTGCAACCTAACCCAGCTGGCCTCCCTATTGAAAAATATTTTTTACCGGAATGTCATTTCCAGTAAAAGTCTATTTTACTGGATTATGGGACTGTTTTCACTTCCAGTAAAGCCGTAGATTACCGGAATGTCGCCGGATTTTTTACTGGAATGTCACCGGTTGGCTTACAGGAATGTTACCGGCTTTTTACCCGAATGTCACCGGATTTCTACCGGAAGTTTATTTCCAGTAAAAATCTATTTTACTGGATTATGGGACTCTTTTCGCTTCCAGTAAAGCCACAATTTACCAGAAGATTACCATATAATAATATCTTTATTATCTTCGAAAAATACATGTGTGCGTGCTGGCCCACGAAAGCAAAGATGCTTGTATGTGAGACCAGGCAGCCAATAAAATACCGTGACACAGTGAACACTAGAGAAACAAAACAAACAAACAACAATAACGTAGGAATGTGGGCAACGAATACGCACTAAGTAATGATATAATCATTATTGCGCGAGCGTGAGGCACCATTCTCTTACATTCCGTTTTACCGCACGAAAGGATGATATGTTCAGCAAAGACTCTGGCAAACTGTTGAAGATTGGCCGGAATTCATAGTGTTTTTCTTTCTTTTTTCGGAAGTCAACGGAAGCCATTTAGGAGGAAGCCTGTGAACCGTGGTTGGTGCATGTTTACCAGATGCTGGACGATTCGGTAACAATAAAAGTGGTTAGTCCACAGAGACCTGAAGGTTCTATGTATCTATTTAACCGGGTCGATACCAGTGAAACAATTTGCACAGCTGTAGACAAAAGCAATCGGACCAAATAGGAACAAACGAGTTCTTTGTCGCAAAAGATATCTTTCAAGGTACTTACAATGCCGCTGGGTAAATTCCTAGACGTACGGTAATAAAACCGCGCAGGTGCACCACACGGACACACACACGTATGATCTCAGTAGCACGTTTAGCGAAAACCACGAACGCGCGAAACGAACATCCGCCGCCGTTGAGAAATCCCGGGCACACTCACGATGTCGTCCCTGATGCCGCCGCCGCGGGTGCACCATGGCGTCAGTAGCACGCTTAGCGAAAACCACGACCGCGCGGAACGAACATCCGCCGCCGTTGAGAAATCCCGGGCACAATCACGATGTCGTCCCTGATGCCGCCGCCGCGGGTGCACCCGGCGTCAGTAGCACGCTTAGCGAAAACCACGAACGCGCGAAACGAACATCCGCCGACGTTGAGAAATCTTGGGCACAGTCTTTTTCGCTCGCTGGATGCTTCTGAAGCCGGACGGACAAAGAGGCGTAAGAAACAGGTCACTGAAAGATATTTTCTTTTCATCTGCACACCCAGCTGCTCTGGAAGATACAGGTCGCACACATGGAACGAGAATCCGAGACTGAGCGTTCGTTCCTGGCCGGCCGTTGCTCGTTGACGGACAAAGAAGCCGGTTTTCTTTAAAAAAAATAAAAAAAGTCAGCAAAACGACCTTCTCGCATTTTCCCCACGACCCAATGCGAGGGAGAGAGGGTGCGTGGGGACTCGTCCTTGGAGCGAGGCACCAAGGACGCCCAGTCCCCGGCTCGCCTCGGCTTCCCCCTCCCCTCGTGTCGGCTTTGAGTGAAGTTCGGTAAACAGGGAAGCGAGTCACCCGTTTCGGTAAGATTAAAACCGGGTCGTCTGGGAATCGAAAGTGGCTGGCGGTGACATTCCAGCGAAATCTGGAAACCCGATGCCGATGAAATTACAGCAAAATCTGTTTGCCGGCAAATAATCTCGCACAGACTGCAGGTAAACTGGTTTCGAATGAAAACGGGTGAAAGTGCCCACCTTTTTGGATCGTCAAAACAGTTCGCTGCACGCACTTCTTGAGGGTTGCAACGTCGTCCCGAGCTAAAACTCGCACTCACGAGAATGCCGCCCGAGTGGTCTCGTACCTGCTCTGCCCCGACTTTTGCCTGTCGCAAATAGCAAGTTGCCGGTGATCGCTGCTCACCTTTTGGATCGTCAAAACTGTTCGCTGCACGCACTTCTTGCAGGATTGCAACGTCGTCTCGAGCTCAAACACGCACTCACGAGAATGCTACTGCATTGGCGGCCACCATTACAAACTCAGCTAGTCCCCCTGCTCGTCTTGGCTTCCTTGCCTTTAGCCGTTCCCCTTTCGTCGGCTACCAGTGAAGTTCGGTGTCTGGCAAACGAGAGTGGCTTCCGGTAGGATTCCAGCGACGGGTAATCGAAAATGGTTCTGGCAAAACTTTCAGCGAAAGTATCTTCCAGTAATATTTCCACCACAGACTGGTAAACGACGCTGGTTTCTGGTGAAAATGAGTGGAAATTAACCCGTTTCCACTGAATGTCACGGGAAGTTTTTGCCGGATTTTAACCGAGAGTGACTCCGGTAAAACGTACACCGGAATCTGGTAACTGAAAGTGGCGGCCGGTAATATTTCCACCAAAAAACTGGTAAACTACGCTGGTTTCTGGTGAAAATGAGTGGAAATTAACCCGTTTCCACCGAATGTCACTGGAAGTTTTTGCCGGATTTTTCAATAGGGAGGTTGTTTACTAAATTTATCAACAAGGTTCTATATCATGTATCTGCTGCGGCACTTGGGCGCGTATGATGTTTCTGTGCAAAACAGATGGGACTCCTGATTTTTGTGTGACTCTTTTGTCAAGCAATTCTGGAAACGTCTCTTGATCATGCCTCTGCATCTTTATGTACACTGTTCATATGCAATGTTCATAAAATATCATTGATGAGTCGTCGGGCGTATTCGCCGTTACACGCTTTGTAAAAGGTGTTTAGCCATGGCATAATATTGCCAACAGGACCTCAAAAGTTATCCCCTGTGAACTAAAAGAGTAGGTAACTTTTTTATTGTTTGTTTGTTCGAAGGAGGTGTGTTGCACAATCGGAACGTTGTCTCGTTTGTCGTACATGCCCCTCCATAAAGTTCCTCTTGTTTCCGTATCAGTCGATTGCAGAACACTGTCAATTGTGTCGCATGGTGGAAGATCGAATGAAGGCCATTCGCGAGCTATCTGTGACTTTTACACGATACTGGTTGGGATACCCAGGTAGCTTGCCCTGCCATTTCTGTTACCTCGAATTGAGTGAACTGATGCAGGAGCCAGACATGTGAAAATAAAGCTTTATATATACAGGGCTTATTTGTTCAGTTTGTTGACGGACCTTTCAAAAGAAATGTGCAGTGAAACCCCCGACATCTGACACCTCCGTAACAATGAACACCTAGCAAATGAACAAATATTCACTGAGTACCGCAGACTATTTTACATGTTGAGCTCGTCCTTAAATCAGACTCCTTACAAGTTCAACTTCCGAGCATGTACCAAAAGTGACAACTTTGGAGAAGCTTCACTTCGTACATACTATACAATGTAATATTTGTTTCGAGGTCGCCTAACGACAAAAAAAAATATATATATATATTGGCGGTGACTTCGTAACAATTATTTAATTTTACCAGTACGGCTCATTCGTTTGCATATTTCCGATTATATTTTTTTTAAATTTAAAGACCACCTTTAACAATAAAAAATTATTGTGACATACTATACAATATTTAAACAGATATAGCATTGTTACGTGTCACGTTAAATAAATATATATATGTGGTTCTCTAATTGCACGAATTGTAGCCTAAAAATAAAAATTATTAGAATATTAAGAATAACTGATAGAATTATAGTCAATCCAAACGGTCATCAGTGTTTAGGAATTGTAACGTCCTACTTTGCTGATTCAAAAGGAAGTCAGCTATCCACCTATGAAAACAAGCAAGCTCTTTTGCTTTATTATCCGGCAACACGTTGCTTTTGCTGTTGTTCACATCCATCAAACATGAACGGCGAAATCGATATCTGTATGACGCAAACACTCACAACTTGTTTTCTTCAGTCTCGCTGTGGCTACTGCCCGGAAGTCGATAGTGTGCGGAAATGCCGGGCCCGGTAGAAAACACCCTGGAATCTTGCTTTCTTCCGGCATTACCGACGGGCGGCGAGAGCTACGGAAATTGCTAGTGGGATCACAAGAAAATAAACGTGACGAAAACAGAATTCGTGTTATAAGAAAAGGACATACTACAGAGATGTATATGGAGCATCCAGGGCGAACACATATATAGGCTGCACTCTGTAACACCGAAGCATGTTAATTTGTATCGTGCACATCCTATTCTACAAAATCGTTAGATGGTATTTTGTTGCGCTGTTATGGTGTTTTTATTTTGATCTCCTTTACCTTATGGTCGGTTCCTATTTTAAGAATATTTCTTGGTATCATAAGAGGTTTGCTAGAAAACCCTTTGCAATTATAAGAACAGTACGACCACTGACCGAAAGAGATCGTTCACATAATGAGTTAACAAAAACCGTTTTACTTTGTGTGAACGTGTAGCAGAAGTTAATTCAACAGTTAATTACCGATTGAACTTGTTCAACAACATCGGGCGTAGTCGACCACGTTATTTGAGAAACAAATAGCGTCCTTGTTTCATGTCTGATGAAAATTTGGTAAAGAGAAATATATTCGTTGATGAATCATTCTTTATATTCTACTAAAGAATATACATTTATAGTTTAAGATTCGACGGGACACATAACTCATTGAGCTTTGTGCCGTATTCACGAAATATTAAACAGGGATTTTACGCCACTAATGCCGGTAAGCCCGTGTAAAGTGAAAAAAACATTGGAAGCAAATATCCTTGCAAACCCCTTAAAGGAACACGAAAAAAAAATTAGAACGGCTTAGACGGTAAATAAAACAAATAATTCACACACAAGAAAAAAAAGTTTTGTTTTTGCAACATTTATTTGTTGGACGTAATTTAGTCGGATGTATGTCCTGCTCTAGGATCCGCACATCAAATAATGATATTTAACGAGCTAGGCACCACTTGTCGGCTGTCAATCATTGGAGAGATAATTGACGTGTGAAATGTTCGTTGTAAAATTGTTTATCTCTGCTGTGGTGGCCTTTTATTCAACTTATTCTCTTTTTTGAGAAAACAAGCTACATAAGTAGTCACTCCTTTCAATTTCAAATATATCACGAGATCGCCTTTTCCGCGTTGGTTTTATACAATAACAAAAATGGTTGCTGGCACTTGCGGCGGAGCAGCATTATACACAAAGGAGCTCATTTAGCTTCCCAATTTTATTAATGCGAGTCGTTTCGCAATCCTAAAGGTATTTAGAAGAATATATTTGTAAACGAAGTAGTTTGAAATAAACAACTGTCGCAAGTATACGGCTTCGGAGGCGTTGTGCAGTTGCGTGTTTGCGTAGTGCGACTGACATTAGCCCAGCGTCCTAAATAATCTGTTTTGCTTTATAGGACTTCATATGTTGGTTTGCGCGTGTTCATGGGAATCGTGCAACCGTGAACCGTGAATCTGTGCATCGTGCAACCGTCGTGATTGCGACCATAGTTTCACTACTGAGCGATTGTTTACACAAGGAAAATTTTGCGAGCATTCACTGGACTCCATATTTGAGTGCGCTGTTCACTCTGCATGTTCAAAACGAGCTCACGCTTACTGGCTTTGAAGACCGGCTATCTAGATGGCGTGGAATGTATGCGTTGCAAAAGAACCGTGCAAACTGGCACTTAACATGCCCTTAGCAGCCGCGGACTCAGCTGGCCGCCATTGAATACTCCCTGTAGCATCAAGTTTGTGCAGGTACGTTCCCGGTGTAACAGTTGTCAGTCGCAACCGCTGTCTCAGGTTTCCTCTTGGATGAGAGTGAATGAGAAGACCAGTGACGTGAATACAGTTTAACGATTACGAATGAAGGACCGGTGGGCGATCGAGGCTCACTGGTTCGCTAGCTGTCGGGTCGCCCTCGGGAGTCCAGGTTTTGGTAGGCGCTTGTGGTATGGGGCTCTGTTTCGGGTCTGGAGAGGCAAGCCGGTCGCGGTGCGGCGGCCAAAGCGTGCGTCGGGGGCACGTTCCATGCTGCTGCTGTTCTGAGGGCAGGCTCCTTGCAGCTCTGCAGCGGTGGCTGCTGCTTTTATTTTCTTCTCGCAGGTTCGCAGTCTTTTTGCCGCTCCGTCGTCGGCCTCTTTTCGCTGGGCCCCATTTCGCTCCTGTTGCGGCATTTCTTTTCTTTCCCCCGGTTGACCCCGAGAGTCCCTCCCGTTCATCATGTACTCCTCCTTCTCTTGTCCCCCGCGCCATGACAAGACAAGGGTTCTGGCCCTTCTCTTTTCTATACCGCACTCCTGCGCTCTTGCTTCTGGTCACGGAGTCCGGGAGAAGCGCAGGTGGCCTGATCAAGGTCACGGTAGTCATGTATTTTCTCTCGCGGCGTCCTGCGACCGTCTAAAGACCTTTTTCGTGTACTCTCGTCCCCAGCCACCTAATAGGCGTATCCGGTATGGGCGACGAAAAAATAATAAAACGGTTCAACCTGCAAATAGTAAAAAAATAGAGGGGAGGCAAAACGAGAAGGTGTGACGGTTACGCTTTTATCCTAAATGCCTTCTTCAGGCGTGACGACGGCAAAACAATGTTTTCGCCCATACTGGAAGTGACGACAATCCAAGATGGCGGCGCCCTTGCGGAAAAGGTCTATACCTGTTTTCACCTCAAGAAGCGAAGTAAAAAAAAAGCCCGGCTTCTCGCGGAGCATTACTAATTTACTCCTTTATGTAAGTAATTAAGACATATGTGGGTGAATTTTAGGTTAGATATATGTTTATCTTATCAAGACGTACACGTTCCAAACGCAAAAGCATCGCTTTTTCCTCCAACAACCAACTCTCGTAAGAACTATACTTCGCGACGCGTAGGAACAATGCGCAAAACTTACTTTTTTTCTTGAAGTGGAAACAGGTATAGTAGAACTGCGAGTTGGGCTAGTTGGTTCTGATACATGGTGGGAAGTACGCCATACAGGGACAAGGACAAAGAAGTGAGGGCACACAGGACAGGGCGTACGCCCTGTCCTGTGTGCCTCACTCTCTCCTAGTCCCTTTGGCGTATTTCCTACC
>JAZHYW010033015.1:0-16017 GCA_037355805.1 Ixodes ricinus | reverse complement strand
GGTGAAGACTGGCGTTTGGAGACCCCCAATTTAACCGATCATTACCTTCTTTTTTTTTTAATTCATACAATACAATTTTATTATCATTAAATGCGGTGCCATAGGCCTTCACAGTATGGACAACTTGCCTTTCAACCACGTCACGGCTCTCACGAGCCAAAATAAATATCTACCAATATCAGTGAGCTCAACTTGCATGGTCAGGCCGCATTATTTTTTAATGGCGCGTCTGCTTTTCACTGAACAGGACAGACACCGGCAAACTTCTGTTGTTTGTGATCCAGTCTGTGAACTAATTTACGACTATATTTTCTCTCGGGTTACAAGATACCCGCAATAGGGAATCTCGGTGCCGCTTTGGTGAGTTTGCATTGGCACTATATCGCCGTCAAGCCCTTCCGCTTTTTTCTTGAGCCGGCAGTTGCAATTGACCGCGTGTTTATACTGCAGGACCAGAATCTGGCAAGCATTTTAGGACGCTATCTGATAGTCGTCTTTCACACATATTGAAATTTGCCAAGTTCTCTTGATGACTGCCCGTGTTTGTGCGACTTCATCGTTTGTCTTATGGCACTTCTGCTATTTCAGTCAAATCGGCGAGAACTTGCAAGAAAACCTTCCGGCTCTAGAAACGTTGATACCAACAAACAACCAAATTCAGAATCTGGGAGACTTGGATCCATTGACCACCGTGAAAAGTCTGACTTGCCTCAGGTATGCACAGCAATGCACTTCAAAGGCAGTCGTTCGAAGCCAAGGGTGCAGATATTCAATAGAGATATCTATAACTGATGCTTTGCGAGTGCACTGGCAAGGTTCAAACTCACAAAGTTTGTTCACACATTTAACACCATTGCTCCTACGTGTGTGTGTTAGGTCCCACAATACTGATATTAGTTGTTGTGGAGAAAGCGGCAGGGATAGTGGCAGAAACCTGTCGGGCCTGGCAGGTTCTTGGTTAGTCTGTTGAACTGTCAGACTGACAGAGGGTATGCCAGACCCGAAATGCGTTCGTCACTCTCTTCGCCGCTACATCATCACCTCGGGACTTGGGACAGTACTGCTTAACGATATTATTTGCAAGAGCTAGTTTTCTTTCCAGCACAGAAAACATGCTTTTCAGACAATAAGAAATATGATATGTCATTGTTGAGGATCTTGCTCAAACCCGACTTGGATGGAGCGTCTCGTCCATTGGTTCACAGTTTATCAGATTGTTTTCCGACAGAACCTAAAACCAGTGTAGTTCGAAGACCAAAGTGTAACAGCTGTGCACGTGTCCTGTTGTTTGCATTTCGTGCAAGTGTCATAACACTGATGAACCTCGATGTGTGCAGCCTCATCAAGAACCCGGTGACACACCTCAGAGTCCTCGACCTCCGTCGAATCGGGCAGAAGGTAGGCTGCCTTTTCACTGGGTACACTTAAAGCACTATATAGCTCCTACGGAGCAGAGTAGCGCAATCCTTTGATCCGCGTGTTTTGCCGACAACATGGCCGACAGAGCAGCTCGGCGCGAGTCACGTGGTACTCGGGGTTCCAGGAGGCGGCCCGCCCTATGGGAGAATACATGGAGATCGACGCAACACGGCTAATTAAAAAATAAACGGCGAGTTCACACTTTTCAAAACTAGTCTGTCGTGAAGTTGGTAAAGCACTAAACACTTTATCAAAGTTTTAATAATATCGGATGCGTGTGCAAATTTTGAGAAGGCAATTTCCAAGGCAATGGCGTTTGAAGCAGACGATTTTTGCACGCAGCGGAGATGGGCTCTTTGGGTTGGCCGGAGCGGGTCACGTGGACGCTGTGACGTCGCCGCGTCGTCTGCTGCATGATGCCGCTCGTGCAATTTTTAAAAACAAATTACGTCCTTACTTGGCACACAACTCAGCGCAAATGATTCTAAAATGTTTCTTTATTATGTCAAAAACTATTGTCGTTCCGTACATCTCCACAACATTGAAGAAACAACGATTTTCTCACGTTCCCCATGCATTTCTGACCGGAGTTGGAACCTCCGGGCGTTCGCCGCTATGTCGCCGAGAGACGGCGTTTTAGATTGCGCTACTCTGCTCCGAAGGAGCTATATAGTGCTCTAGGTACACTGGGTACCAGTGTTGCGAAATCATAAAGAAGAAAAATAGCTGAACGGCTCCCCAAAAGTAGCTAAAAGCAGCCAAGTCTTCACGTCGGGAGCTAAAAACAGCTAAATTTCCCCGGGTCCTTTCGAAACCTATTTTTTAGCTTCCAATGGTCCGATAAAGTTAACCCAATCGAATTTCGGGCCTGAACTTAGACCAAGGTCATCCACTGTACATGTTTAGTGCACTTCAAGAAAAATATTTTATTGAATTAAGGCAGTCGTGAACAAAAGATTTTTATTAAAAAAATAAAAATAATGCGCGGTGATTGCTGCAGGCAGCGGTTTATGCAGTGTACCCATTTACCCTACCCGGTTTATTCAGGCACGGCCGGCGTTGTAGCAGACGACCGCTGCGACGAGAAAATCGTCTGCTACAGAAGAATCAAGGCGCACGCAAGAATCGTACGACTTCGCGCAGGAACAGGAGACTCCAAACACTCCGGCGCTCGCCCTGTTGGTGAATTGTGCGGATGGCCAGCTGAATGATCGGCGAGTGGGTCATGTTACACCGCCGATCACGTCACTATCGCAAGTCTCCTTCTCTCATCCGCTCCAGTCCTGTGCTTGGGGTGCAGCGCGTCGTTAATTGTACCATCGAGTATGAACACTAACCGTTTGTTTCATTTCGTGGTTTGACAGGAAGAAAGTGGCAAATATAATGAAACCGTTAAGTTTAGGTAAATCTTTATTGACCTCCTGGGGATGTTATAAACAGAAATTACGAGTAGGACCAAGGTGCCTGAAAACAAATGTAGGTTATAACAATATATGTGAACATATAAATAAGTGAACACATAAGTGAACATGCCTTTGGGACTAGAAAGCGCAGACTTTGCGCTATTGTGGACTAGACAACTATTTACAATGAGTAAAGCACATTAACAAAGCTGATGTCTATCTCTTCTAATTTCTTCTTCTCAGTAAGAAATCAGACTTGCAGAAGTTCTTCGATTACGTCTGCTGCATGCTGTGCCGCCTGCTCTCCTGTTGTGGCATACGATGCCATCGTTCCAATCTTCGCTATATAGAACTTCTGTTGTTTGTGATCCTTCATTTTTTTCTGGCAAAAGTTTGCCGATTAAACCTTTATTTTTAGTTTAATATTCATTGTCTCCGTCTTCATCCGCGACGATACGAGCGTCCGAGTCCTAGGGGCTGGCTCAGACGCTTACTTGCGTTTGTGAGTGTGGCCTGACTGCATTACAACTGCTTGCGACCACCTACTACGAGATAGTTGCTATGGCAATTGACAATGCCACAGTGCAACGTGTCATAGTGGAAAGCGAGCAGTCGGGGGTTCACACTCGAATGCTAATGTCTGAAGCAGCTTTTGGTTCCAGTAAGTGAAGTGCAGGCCTGCGAGGAAAATAATGTTTATTTGAACTTCAACTTGGAACAGGTCGACAGCTGCTTGCGTCGACGGGCAGCCTCGGCACCTTGTACAGTGGTTTAGCAACGACAGCAAGTATATGGAGAAAAAGCAGGAGCAGGAGGAAAGGCTCGCCTATGCTGCCAGACAGCCCAGGGTGGCGCTCAGCCGCCGAGCTGGTCAAAGTGCGAGCACGTCAAAGAACCCCTTGCAGCATCGCAGGCACTGGGCGTACACCTCTTCGAAGCCCTGGCTGCCGCTGTCCTGTAACAAGGCAGGGAGAAGGCTCTTCCAGGGTTTTCCGCGAAACACTGTGTTCCAAGAACGGACAGGCACAAGAGCGGAGCGATGCGACTCGAAATAAAATGCACTCGTTAGTAGACTTAGCTTGTACAGGTGATGTAACAAGTGCAACATTACTCGTCAAGTGCAAAGACTTATCCCGAGGAACATGGGTTTGCATCGAGAAAGCACGAAAACAGGCAAGTCCGCCCGGCAAACATGGACGGGTGGACGCACTACGCCCGAACCCTTTAAATTGGACAGCAGTTTGTGCGCCGCCTCGCCAGTGATTTCTAGTAACAGCTAACCTCTACCTAATACACGAAGTTGAAGCCTTTTAATGGTAATACTAGCTGCATTCGATTTACCTGCACCGGTGTAGAAAAGCGTAGGGCAGTGTACTTCCGGTCGTATCTGAATACACATACCGGAAGTACATTTGTCTGCACTTTTCTGCACCGGTGTAGGTCAATCGACTGCAGCTACTGGAAAAATATAGTTAGTTGTGCGACGAAACTGTTCCTTTTCAGAAGGAACTTTATACTGCATACAGTGCGGTACACTGAGGAGCGATCTGTTAATTTTGCGTGGAAGACATTCAACAGATGTTTCGGAGAGTGAAGAACCACCTACTATAAAGTACCGGGGGTAGTGCCCGGCCACACTTCCACTGAAAACCGGGTTCCTTTGTCCGGTCACGTCGGGCGCATGACGTATAGTCTGTGCCATTTTTGGCGGGGAAAGTGACTTGGTGCGTGGGTCATGTGACACGTTTCCGCCAAATCTAGCGGGAAACGGAATTGGCGTCCGGGTCCCGCAAAGTCGGGTCACGTGACGATCAATTTTAATTTTGCGTGGAGACTAAATTGGTATACAGGTCACATGATGTCGGGCTACGCAATATCGATTTTCCCAGTACATGGGAAATGCACCGACAAGATTTTGGGACTGGCAGGAAAATTAATTGGGGTTGTGTGGATATTTATACAGCGTGTAGTTGGTCAGCCATTGCAAAGTTGCAACGAGCCACTCGCTGTAGATGAGCAATTTAACCAGTGCAGTACAGCCGCTAAACTGGGGTCTTTAACGTGCACCACGCAGTAGTGATACACCACCGCACGCCAGTGCGATGCTCATCAGATCGAAACGGGCAGGGGTGGGGGTTGCACCCAGAAGGCCCCCATTAGTACAACACGTGTGCCATTTTTGAGATGATAATGATGATAGTGATCAAAGTGGCCAGACGGAATTTTGGAAAGAGTCTATTGTGACTTAAATTTGTCCAGTGAGGCTTGAGCAGCAGCTGATCTGCTGTCTGCCCATAAAAAGGTAGACTTTAGAATTTTGTAATCCTACTGCAGGTTTGGGTAGCTGCATGTGGCCATTAACTTACTGACAAAATGCCATTTAAAATCTATTTAAACCCTATAGATCCTATGAAGCACGACGACCTTATCAGGGGGTTTGGGCAACAGAATGTCTCGCTAAAACACAAAGCAAAAGAAAAAATACGCCGAAAATTTTGTAAGAACGCCCACCCAAAATGGAGAAAAACATGAGGTGGGCTCTTTGGGCATGCAACAGAACGCTTTATCAATACAATTAGTGACACATGTGAGCTCCCGCTACAAACCGCGTGACACGGGACCTGATACCGCATATCAGCGATTTCCCTACACACTTCCTTGTTTTTCAGATGCGGAGCATCTCTTGCTCAGGCCTATGTCCCGCGGCCTTGGCGTCGTAGTCCGCACTCGCACTACGCACGCGCAACTCTCCTCCTTCCCTCTCTCCAACAGCTGCGCGTTGCTCTCTCCGCTCGCTCTCTCTACCAGCTGCGTGCACTGCGCGTGCGTTCGCTTCTCCTCACACCGCGCGCGCACGCGCAACTCTCCTCCTCTAGTCTCCTCTCCTTCAAGTGTGAAAAAAAATAAACGGCGAGCGTTCCAAGTTTCTCTGCCGCGAGCCGCGACGAAGGCTAGCGTAGGGGGTACCGCTAGGGCAGTCGGTGGCGCCATCTCTCGACGTCAGCACGCAACTGACTCTTTCCTCGGAAACAACACGATGCTCCGCATCACCCCATGGTTCCCCTCGGGAAGATGGTGTAATTTTTTTCTGAAGGCACCCCCTTTATTTTCAATGCCCTGCCCTAATTTCAATTATTGGGGAAACCCCTGCCGCAGATCACTGCAAAGTCGCGTTTAATGATCCGATAAACACGCGGGAAGTCGCTACGAACTCCCGGGAAAGGATACCTCAGGTTGTGGACGCAGCACAGTAGTGTTTCCATGGTGCGAAGGAGGACCCACGGGAATCCGGCGCGAACTCGGATCAGATATATTAGCAACTGCGGCGGACGCCGCAAATTTAAAATTCGCGGGAAAGAAAAAAAAAGCTTGTTTGGCACGGGAATATATCACGCGCGCAGATCGCGGACAAAAACGCGGAAATCGCAAACGATGCTACGAGCGCGAGCGTGTGGCCCTGAACAGTGCTTGCATTGCACGAGCGCGCGTGCGCGCAGGGACTCTGAAAGCCCAGAGCTCGCGCTTGTAGCATCGCCTGCGTCTGGACCGAAGCTGAAACAGTATAATAACGCGGACGAAACACAAGCGGCAACAACTCATCGCGCGCGCAAATCGCAAAACAAAACGCGGGAACCAGTTACGAATTTGCTTGCCAGACCGTACCGGAACCGCAGATCACGCGGTTTATACGATTCTCGTCGGCCATTGCGTGACGTCCGACGGGAATCGTTGGGTGGACGATGTTCCGACATTTTTAGGTAACGGATATTTAGCCAGAAAAACGGGATGGGTGATCTCTCAGGGTGGGGCGCACAGTGAATAAGCATACAGTGGTCCCACTCAAGGCCACTTCCGGTAATCGCGTCTGTTAGGCAGCGCCCTCTACATATCGCGAACTAAACACTTTTTATGTTTCTTATTTCTTGTTACAGAACGCCGCGTAAAAATTAATTGTTATAAAATCAATGAATTACACCAGGAATTCTAATTTTTAAAAACATAAGAGACCCAATTTTTTTTGGGAAGGAATAAAAGAATGTTTGACCGAAAACCGTTACACGGTTACCCAGGGTTACGACCAATGAGGTCGCTCGAGGCCATCGAGGCACCGGGCGGCGGGCGGCTGCAAGGCTGCTGCGGAGATTAGGAGTACACTTGCGTTTTGGCGTTTAAATTCGAAGCTGATATTAAGCACACCGCTGAGAAGCTGGTAAGTTGTATATTCTAAGTTTTGTTATTGCAAATAGCATTGTGTTATATTTATACTTCGCTTCTCTGAAAGTCGTCGTTCCGTGGCAAATATCGCTGAGGAACTCGCCGTTACACAGACTCGTACTAGTGGTGAATTATAAACGTGTGTATATTTGGTTTTGTGAGTGCTGATTTTCCCTCTTTGCATCAATGAAGCTAGTGCCGAATCGTCTTTCTATTCGGAATCGTGAAGAACAAAGTTACCGCGGCTTTGCACATGTGAGAGGAGGCTCGAAACTGATATGCAGCCCAAACGAAACTGAAGAAATCGCTGAGCGTACTCGATTAATGTTACAGTTTCGATTTAGAATTTACTGATCGCGTTCATTTTAATGTGTTCTCAGTAGTGCCTTTGAAATAATGGCACCCAGCTAGTGCAAACATATGTGATCGTTCTGGTAGGTAGAAAGCCTAATTCAAATCGTGTTAGAAAAAAAAAAAAAATTCCTCGGTGAATTGCTGCGTTGAAAACGGCACTACGTCTCCTTGTCAATCGGTGTTCGGAAAAAATTAATTGTTCACATCAGCTAAAAAAAAAAAAAAAAAAAAACTTGTACCCGAGTCGTTATATGCGCCATTCCCTTGAAAAGAGTAAAAGAGCTCCGAGCGCTCTAAAAAGCCTGTGCTTTATTTAAGCAACAGAGACTTATGACACGGAGAACAGTCGGACGCTTTCAATTCTGTAGAATTTCTTAATTGCTGTAGATAATGCTGTGTGCATGCCGTTTTGAGTTTGTATTGTTTACTTGTGCAGTACATATATGATTTGATGTGCTCTATTTTTCATGCCTCTTGATGTCCTTGTGACCTGTCAAAATGTGTTGCACTGAGCTGTGTGTTCGATATCGCGTTTCACACTTGCTCTAAAAGCTGCCATCCACGATATGTCTGTCATAACATGCCAATACTCCGCAAAAAAAACAAAAAATCGTCGGCTTTGTTTTTGTTTGTAAATTGACCGGCATCCGTGCAAACTTTGTTCTATGGCTGTATTATGTGCTATGTTTGTGACTCTTTTTGATTGAATTATACCATGCAGAGATCCAATAAACAGTCCCCTACGTGAAAAGATGCTTTCTTGTCTGAATGCGAGCGCCTGGAAATGGTGTCCTGTCACCTGTGACGGGCGCTGCAAATTAAAGCAATAGCAACGCGAGAACGCAAAGAACGCAGCCAAAATACCATGGGGGCCGCCATCTTTGAAAGCAAAACAACAAAACAGAAGCATAAAAAGTGGTTTAGTTCGCGATATGTGGTGAGAGGGCGCTGCATGCAGAAATACTCTCAACACCATGTCTCCCGAATTACAAGACATTCTACAGTGGGCAAACTGTATATGATAAACTGTGGTGGGCGTCCCTACGAAATTTAATGGTCTGGTTGTAGGTTTGCGGCACGAAAATGTGCAAGAGATGAGGAGACAATGCCATACGGCCTTACTTTATAAGGATCACGGTATGGTTGTCAGGCCTAGTCCTAGACCATATCTGCCAAGGAGCTCGACTTTGGCCTTGGAGCTCTTGGGCGCCATATCTGTCAGGTCATCCAGATTGGCGTTGTCCATGGCGAAGATGTACTCGAAGTCGCGGAAGTCGTCGAGTGTGACCTGGTGAACAAAATTCGTGCTTTCTCAGCTTCCTCGGCGTAAACGTTTTCTGAGCAGTGCCTCGTGAACTTGCCTGCCTGGCCCGATGATCCATTTCGACGTTGTGGTCCTTCAGGCATTGGATTGCTCTCCTGTCTGGGGGACTGCCTACGTGTTTGTCGCCTGTTCCTGCACTGTCGATGTTCCACTGCGAAGGGGCGTTCCAATAAGCCACAAAAAGTTCAACCGTTCTCCATTGTATTCAATGGCGAGGCGCCAACAGTTTAGTTTCGGTTACCTTCCTTTTGGACAGTTGTCACGCACATTTGATGGAATATGGCAAAAAAATTTAGTACCTCAGCCAGGACTCCTCTTTTCTTGGCCACATGTCGGAAGACTGCCTCTGCAATCGGAGATCGGCAGATATTGCCTGCAAAGGTAGAAATTAATGAAAGGCGTGCGTTTCAGGCACGACAGGGAAGCATGCAGTTTCAGTTACCGCGGCATACGAAAAGCGCAGACTTGGGGGACGCGGCCATGTGCGATTTCTGGCGTTAGCTACAGTGTTAAGTGGTATTCTCCCGATTAATCTAGCTTTTCGAGATTCCGATTCCTGTGCGCAAACTAACAACCTCGCATTACCGTAGACTAAACTGAACAGCATGAGCGTTACTCTCACATGGTTCAAAGCGTTGCGAGTTGCCAAAGCGTACAGGCAGGTACAGGGGCGAGACGCGAAACACGAGCAGTTGAAAAAGGAGGGGAAGGATGAAATGTCCTCTTTTCACGGACACCTCTCTTGTGAACTCCGAACTTGCATCGCTTTGCTTTTCTTTCCATCACTAAAAAATTCGTACAAGCAAAGAGGCTTTCCTCCCTTCCCTCTCTCCCACCCTCATCATCATCAAACTGGGTACAACGATGATTTTTAGCCGACCGAAGCCAAGTCATAATCCAGTGTTGGTGTGGTGGTTGGCGTTTTTATATCGTTCGCTTTCGTAAGGTTGCCGGTGTCTAGTTTTCCGCGTCGAGTTCGACTGTTTGTTCTTTCGTGAATGCCTACGCACCGAGCACAATGGTGAAGTTATCTCAAGACCTCATACAGATGGCGGCGCAGACCATCAATCCAGTGAGAGACCGGGAACTCGACTTGCGCGGTGAGGCCGCGTTGTTTTTTCAATGGCGCGTCTGCTTTTCATTGGACAGACGCTGGCAAACGTCCTGTTGTCTGCGTTTCTGTCTGCGAGCTAATTTACGAGTATATTTTTTTCTCAGGCTACAAGATTCCCGTAATAGAGAATCTCGGTGCCACTTTGGTGAGTTTGTATCGTCGCTACTTCACTGTCAAGCCCTTCCCTTTTTTGTTTGAGCCGGCAGTTGAGATTGACCGCGTGTTTACGATGCAGGACCAATTCGACTCTATCGACTTGTCAGACAACGATATTCGAAAGTTGGACGGATTTCCGCTTCTGAGACGCCTCAAGTGCCTGCTCCTGAACAACAACAGAATCTGGTGAGCGTTTTGAGACGCTGTCGGGTAGTCGTCTTTAGGACATATCGAAATCTGCCGAGTTCTCTGACGCCTGGCCGCATTTGTGTGACTTCGTCGTTTGTCTTGCGGCACTTCTGCTGTTTCAGTCGAATCGGCGAGAACTTGCAAGAAAACCTTCCGGCTCTGGAAACGTTGGTACTCACGAACAACCAAATTCAGAATCTGGGAGACCTGGATCCATTGGCCACCGTAAAAAGTCTGACTTACCTCAGGTATGCACAGCAGTGGACTTCAGAGGCAGTCGTTTGAAGCCAAGGGTGCAGATATTCAATAGAGATATCTTTAACTGATGCGTTGCGAGTGCAGTTACAAGTTTGAAGCTCACAGTTTGTTTATTCATCATGGTTGCTTCCTCATGTGCGCATTATAACACTTAGGTCGCACAGCACGGCCCCTAATGGTTGTGGAGGCAGCTGCAGGGATAGTGACAGAAACCTGTCGGACCTGGCAGGTTAGACTTACAAAGGGCCTGTCAAACTCGAAAGCGTGTCTGTCACTACCTTTGCTGCTTTATCCGATCTATCAGTCACCTAGAACAGTACTGTTTGACCATATTATTTGCATGAATTAGTTTTTTCAATCCAGGAAAGCATGTTTTGTTAGACACAATAGCTATAATATGTGCATTGTTGAGGATCCTTCCCTAACCCTGACTTGGATGGAGCGTCTCATCCATTGGTTCACAGCTTATTGGAATTGCTTTCTGGCAGAACCTATCACTAGTGCAGTCTAAGGACCAAAGTGGCAGCTGTGCACGCGTCCTGTTTGCATCTTGTGCAAGTGTCATAACAGTGATGAACCTCGATGTGTGCAGCCTCATCAAGAATCCAGTCACAGTGAAGAGGCACTACAGACTCTACCTCATTCATAGGCTGCCACAGCTCAGAGTCCTCGACTTCCGTCGTATCAGGCAGAAGGTAGGCTGCCTTTTCACGCTGGATAGCAATTGGATGAATGGATAGAGTTGTTGAGGAGTGAATAGGCGGGAGAGTAAGGGCTTTACCCAGTACAAGTGGAAAATAAACAGTATTATTATGTAGGCTGTAACTTGTACCACCTGGCCTACTAGAAGGTTACTAAAAAGGCCAACGTGAACTTCGCCTTGCCACTTTTGCCCGTCTCCTCATTTTTTATATCCTCTCCACTTTTTTACCTTGCCGTAACTTAGCTCCCCTCGCAGCTTGGAGGGGAGAGCGATAAGAAGGATTATCTTTCCTGCAGAAGATTGAAGTTTTACGTCGGCCTTTAAGTTCAAGCTGGGGAGGTACGGACTTTACAACCAACCTGTTTCTTGCACTTGTTCTACGAACCTGTGAAGCTTACCGATAAAAGTGGCTGCAAAGGGTGTGGTGTTGGCGAGGTCTTGGTGGAAAGGGATGGTGGGCCATGGAGTGATGACAAAACGTACGGCGAAGGAGTTCCCGGTTCATGCTGGTCGAGCTTCTGTGACGGCATTGTAGCTGATAAGATCTGACCATGGCTGTCCATAACTTCGATGCCAGTTAGGGCCTTTTGCTCTATGGACAACAGTGGGGATTTGCTTGTTCCACCAACTAAAGAACACTTTCGAGCTTGGTATTTTTTTTTTTTTTTTTTTTGCAACAAAACTATGAGAATGGATGCATAGTTTGCTCAGATTGCTGAGGACAACTTTGTTTCTTTGATGCGTTATCTCAGATTGGATCGCTAAATTTTAAGCAGTAAGCTTGTCACACTCGTTTAGAGGACAGCTGTTTGCAGTGTCAATAGATCATCGGCGAAATATCCTGAAAGGCTGCATGTGATGCACAGGGAAGTTCTGGGAATGTCGTATATACTCCTCGCACAACTGTCATGTGACATGAGAGAGACGGACAAGGGTAGCAAAGCTGCTCGCCTGCCCTCTTCTGCAGTGCCTCCGTCCATCCACTATCCCAACGCTTGGCTGCAGCGTTGATACAAACGATTGGTAGGAAAAGTACTTCTTTCATCAACGTTCCGTTCAGAAACACAGCACAGTTATGAAGAGCGGATGCTAGTGCCAGAAGTGGTCACTGGAGTGCCTGTTGTGAAGGGTCGGGAGTTCCCCGGGTGTACGGCGATCTTGTGAATGCTGGCCGCGGTACTTGCATGGAGTGACGAAAGCATATCAGGGCGCTCTTTTTGCAAAATGTCTATCGCTCTGTTTCTCTCAACCTTTGGAAACCTCGGTCCTTACTTCCTCACGACGCTGGAAGAGCATCCATTATTTCACGAGCAGTGACAGGGCGGGGACAGGCTGATTTGGCCGAGACGCGATCGACAATCCTCGAAGATGGCGCCGCACGAAAGCAGCAGTACCTTGTCGAAATGCAGGGTTTTTGTTTTGGAGGCGGTTTAGACAAAAGACGAAATTTATGTATGCCGTTTCCCTCTAAGCTGACAGTATGATAGGAGCCACCTGCGCACCGGACCAATCAATCGCCTTTCTTTCGTCACATGCTCTCTGCGCTTGGGTGTGGGGGGTAGCGTGATCATGCAGTGGAAAGTAGACTTATCGCTGGTGCAATGAAGACATATTTTCACTGCTAGCTTGGGGGTGAACTAAGTATAGAGCACTTCATTGTTTAAAAGTTGTGAAAACATTTTCTATGTCATTTTGTTTACTTCTCTGTCGGTGTGGTGGCAGGAGCGCACGGATGCCCAGCAGCTGTTCAAGGGCAAGAAAGGCAAGCAGTTGGAGAAGGGAGATGGGCGCCACCAAGGACAGGGGCCAGGCCGGGCAAGCAGGGACGGACAAGGCCGCAGGCGGCGGGGCAGGACGCCAGCTGGAGGCGGTGCGGCAGGCCATTATGGTGGCGACGACCCTGGACCAGATGGAGCACCTGAGCAGCGCCCTGCAGGCGGGGGCGCCCTTGCCTACCTCTGGCAAGGCGATGCAGCCACCAGGCAGTGAGTGTGGCAGGGCGTGCATGTCCCTGTGATGGGAGAGTTGTCTTGCAGGGCAGTTATGTTGGAGGAGTTAGCGTCGCAATGCTCCGGGGGTTTTGTCGTGGAAGGGCGACGTTGATCGACGAGTGAGGCCCATTCACGCAGGAGCATTTGCTTACGTTGCAGCACGTTACGGGAGCTTACATCGAGAGCCACTGGGACGTCCGTGCTTTCATTTGAAGCATGGTAACCGATTAAAGGGGTAGCGTTGCATGCAAACATACGAAGCACGGATGCCTCCATGACTCGTGACTTAACGTAAGGTAACACTCCGGAAGCACGTTGCTGTGGTTGGATGTCATGGTAGAAACAACACAATTCCACCATTTTCCGGGGTGACTGCTGTCGAAATCGGTCGACCTTTTGCCGAATTGCCTATCGTCAAAAAGAATGTCAGGAACGTAGGTACACGCTCTGCACATGCCAGCTTCTTCAGCTCGAACTGTTCAAGAGCAAAAATTTAAAACACATGGCACTTTGCACGCACGTGTACCTACGTTCCTCACATTCTTTTTGATTAAAATATTCTCTATAGGGAGGGCGAGCCCATGCATCGCATGTACCTACGTTCCCAACATTCTCTATGATGCTTGGGTAATTTGCAATAGGTCTATTTTAAAGCTTAGGACTGTATTTCGTTTTCTTTTCATCAATTTTTGCTTTGGTCAAGAGGAGGAGGAAGGTGTCTGCGTACAGACTTTAGGGCACAGCGGACACAAAAGCCTGCATTGGGGGAAGGTAAATCTCGGTCGGTGCAGTTCAGTGGAGCCAGTGGTATTTAGCTTCGGTGATTTGTGCCTCCCTTCCAATTACCAAATATTCTTCAAACAGAATGTTACGAAAATGGTGTGTTTGACGATCTGCTAGGGCGTGTGCGACACCCCCGTAACATAATGTCAGTCACGTCGCAAAAGTGCACTTAGCTCGTCTGCCTCTACAGCAAAACATGGCTTGTTCACCCGAGTCTATCGGACAACTTACGAGCGATGCAGCACCGAAACCTGGCTCGGTGCCATTGCTTTCTTGGTCGTGGCACACTGGAGACTGGTAAAAAGGCACTTGCTATGAATTTAGTTTTGCCCATTGCTGTTTTGTCTCTCGTCAACACCACGGGCCTGGAACGTGTTTTCGACTGTTGTGTTTAACATCTCGTGCCAGCTTTGCATCGAAGCGTACCTAGAGTAGCCATGAAGTATGTCGACAGCCGGCGCGGCTCGCTACGCATTGTCACGATCTTGATAGATTGTTCGTAAAAATGCTGGCAACGAAAACGAGCGGTCGTCGTCAAAGTGGTGCCGAACCCACGGCTGCCGAACGAGCCATGACCAAAGGGCACCTGCCACATCCACATCCGCTGTTTCATCACCTGCCAGGATAGCAACAAGCAGCAGTGTTAGAGACAAGTGTCATCAGCAGCGAGAAATCAATGGGATATCGATTTCTGGCTGTTGATGACACCTGCGGTAATCACTTCAGTCGGAGATGCTTTCCATGCACCGTACGGGTCACATCATACTGGAAGCTTTCTTTTTCATTGCAGCGGAAGACGTGGAAATGGAGGCCACCAACGGCCACTGAGGCCTCTACCGGAGCTTCACAGCACGGACACAGGTTGCTTACGTTTATTCCCCATTACCTAGCCGTGCACCTCATTTGTTGTTCGAAGAGTCGGGCAGACGAGCACAGGAAGCGCCTCGTCTTGCTCCGGCCCTTCCATTTCTTTTTGAGTCTGCTGTCGAGAACAGATACTATTGGGCCACAGAAGTCGTGGTCGAAAGGCGCGAGAAGCGATTCACGCCTCATGTCATTCATCGTCAATAAACGGTTCCTTTGAGTTGTTCTTTTGCCCGTTGTGTGTACCTTTCTTGGGGCTTTGCGTAGCAACTGTGAAAGAAGGGCGGTGTCAGACACAATGGGGCATGCGAGTCCGTCTGCTCCTTGTGCGCCTCGTGCCTTTCTTTACCTGCCGAATCGCCTCACATGCTTTTGTTTCCCCACGACCGTGCCCAATGGCGACGCACGCTTGACTGCTTCGTTGTATCGCACATTCCCTGAGCATCCTCTGTGGCTGTGTTCAAATCTTACCCTAATGGATCTGAGTGAGTCCAGCGGGACGTGTCACGTGACAGCATAAATTGAAAACCGCTTGACAAGTTTTAGAAAGCCAAGGTACAAAACCCTTACCCTGGAGGAAGATTGAGCAAATTTCAGAACACTGCCCATGTAACTTTTGGATTGCCGTGCTTATCCTTGCGTTTCAATGAGCCAAAGACACATTTTGGAACACTTGCTTGCCGTACAGATTCTCCGACAGAAAACGGGACGATGCCCGTATTGTCATCTTCGGATGATGCCATCTGGCTGTGAATCCAGTCAAGCAGACGGATGTCTGAAACGTGAAGCTGAACAGTGAAAACCTCGCCCCAACAGAACACTGGTGGATAGGTTTGTACTGCGCATAGTGGGGATGGTATTAATCTATTTAGTAAGGTTGACAATTGGGCTACAAACGCTAGCAGCGACACGGACAGAGACTACGCACAAACTGCTGTATCTGCCGTGGCTCAAGCAAGTGTCGGGCAGTTGGAAAGCCGAGTCGCCGAGTTGTACAGCAAATTTGTTTGTTCTGGTTGGTTGTCTAGGATGGGGCCCATTTTCATTGGCATCTTCGCACTGCAGCTGGCTCAGCAGCGTCGGCAAATCAGCCTGCAGCGTTTGCACACTTAGTAAGACGGTAAGACTGAGCATCTTGATTACAAGATGATAGATTGTTATTGTAAGGATACCTCAATTTAGAAAAAAGAGAAACAGGCTTACGAAAATCTGGAATTGGTGGTATATGCAAGACATCGAGTTTA
>JAZHYW010033014.1:0-14561 GCA_037355805.1 Ixodes ricinus | reverse complement strand
GGGTATAGCAGGATACGCGCGGGGCAAAAACGCGACAATCTAGCATACTATGACGCTCTATGTCAATAACGCACGAGTCTCTGGTTGCTCCTGAGTGATATTCATTTTCTCCCAATGTTCCAGGATGGTCCGAACGTATCAAAGAAAACCATCAGAGCTTCATAGCGCGAAAAGGATATGAACAAACCTCTTGCCAAAATGTCAAGCACCAGAGTTACTCTTTTCGCAGCGCTGCCACACTTCTTGGCGTACCAAAAGATGCGCTTCGAAGGCAAACCAAACTATTCGGGAAACGTTAAAAACAGCGGCTATATAGAGAAAAAAAAGGCTAGTACTACAGAACGTGCGCTCTTTCCGACGTTTTAAGTTTCAGGAACATATCTTCTGTACCTAAAGCAAGACAGAGAAAGGAAAGAAGCAGGTCGGAGCAGTACTGTTCCAACGTCATCTCCCTAAGAGGCGAAGCTGATGATGGCAAAATAAACCAAGGACAGGCGTTCCACTGTCCTCCCCTCCACCCCACACCTTAAAGGGGCCCTGCAATCATAATTAAGCGTCTACCTTTTTGCGGTTTCCACGTCTCTTGGGGTTCGGGCAAGCCAGCGGGCACGGAGAGAGTCACTAAATATCAGTGCGTCATATTTTAACCGGACGACGCGGAAACCTCCTCCACCGACGGGGCGACCCGCGGTACCGAAAGCGCGCGTAATGTGACGTCTTAGGTCCTGGGCTTACTACTGGTCAGAGCCGCTAAAAGCTTCTTTTTAGTCGAAATACAAAATATAAGTGGCGCGAACCGTTTCAATTATTTATAAAAGTAGTTTTTGTTCAGTATTTGAGATCAGAAAAGAAACAAATGCAGTTTATAAAGTACGGAAACAAGAAATGATCCGTCGACATACCCGCCACCAATCGGTGGAAAAGGCGGCGCCTACTAGAAAGGAGTAGTGGGATCAGGCGCCGACACGGAAAGGTCCCGGATGTACGCGGCGGCGCTGCGGCCGTAGGGACCGAAGGACCCGGCCGGCTCTGAGCGTTCCCAAGGCCTTCGGTGAGCAGCTTTGTCTTGCGGTTTGGCCGTTTCGCGGTATGGCAGCGCGAAGTGGCTCCCATTCTGAACTGATCTTTACCCCGTGTTTGCTGTCGTTTGTGGCCAATGAAGTGTCATGCCGAATTTGTGTTTAATCGCGCAGCAAATGCAATGAGAGCCGCTCTAGCTGCCCGCTACATACAGCCTATCCAGAACACGCTTTAGTGGCGCCCTCTCGCGCCGTCGACACGGAGTACGGCAGCCGTGAGCGCTCGCTCAGCTCACCACCCCTCGTCTAGTTCACGGCCACTCAAGCAACCAAGGACGTCATGAAGGAGGTTATTTTTTGCTTGTTTTTGTAATTTTAATTTGCCTATAACTTCTAAAATAAATCGAAATTCGAGAAAAGAAAAGTGTCATTAAGTTACTACGTTCAGTGCGCTCAGGTTTGGTGCAAATTAAAAATTAGTAAAAAAGCCATTGCAGGGCCCCTTTAAGAAAAAAACGTGAAACTGAAGAGGAAGTTTATTAGTGTCCAAGCGTTCTGCAGACCGTGCGATGCACTCCACAAGAGACTCGCAGTGTCTGGTATGCAATTAACTTCATAGCCAAGCAGCCCCTCATTCAGTATGTATCGAGTGCAAATGCAAAAGCAGGCTCATGAAGAGTGTGTTAGAGCTTAATATAATGTGTTTTAAGTGTTTTATTGTAGAAACTGAGCGCATATTCGGTTTTCTAAGTGTGTCTCATTATAGCCCACTACACTGTCTCATTTTGCCCCACAGGCCGAGGCAAAAAGAGACATTGTGTGACCTTCAGATATTGTAGTTTTGTTTAAGACTTCGCTTGCTCCAGTTAAGTAATATCTACTGAGCATAAAGTCAAGACATCTAAAAATATCTCCATGCTGTGTTTTTGTTTTTGTTTTTAATAATAATGAAAAAATGATTAACGAAATGAAAATATTTTGTCTCGTTTTTCCACACCTTACCCTAAGCAGTTACTTCATTATTTCGTTACATGTATGCTTTGTTTCGCCGGCTAAGAATAGGTAACCCGGGACGCTAGACAATAGATAGCTAAGCAGTTTCTTGCGTTTGTATTTTACATCAAAAACAAGGAAACTATGAAGGAGTCTGATATTGGCTTACTGGTTGGGCACGCGCAGTCATAGTTCCCGCTTTCCCAACGACGTCGGGGTGCTAATATTCTAGGGTTCTACTACCCAGGAATAAAGAGGCAAACAATGTAGCAGAACGCACATGTTCTGATACCTTTCATTCAATATCATTAGCTGCAAACACGGCGCAGTACAGAAGTGGAGGAACATGACCTTACTTAAAACTCAGAACAGAAGGGGTGGCAACAAGTTTTCAAGACATGCAGATTCTTAACACCCAACCCAAACTGCCATGATCGGAAACGTTGCGCTTGTCCTGTCCTTTCCTTACTTGTCCTTAGTATTTTGCGCTAATATTTTTATGATATTCAACTAACTAGGTCACCAACCTATTTTATTACGTTGCTGAGAAACAAATTCTGCTGTGAAACATTCCTTAAGCGCTTCCGCAGAGCTCGTCGTGCTCAGTTTAAAAATTGCCGGCCTGGAAAGCTTCGCATTTAAGTGATATGAAAACCTCTGCCAAGAATGACGCTCGTCATAATGGAATACACGCAATGTCCCCTTATTCAAATACAGACAATTGATTTCTTTAACAATCGCCAAAAATTCGTGACGTCACAAAAACAAAGTCCCAAACGGCGTCTTACAATAATAGCATAACTAAAGAGAAACTGTTTACAAGCATGTAGAAATATTCAGTTTCACGTTGAAGGCTTTTCCGGAGCAACATGATTATGAAAAGAACAAGTTCCTTTGCGTTTACTTTGCTATTTCAAAAGGTCAAACAGACTTGTGCCAGTGTTATACACCTTCTAGCACTCCTAAACTTATTCACTTCCAGTACATTTTTTTATGGTTTCAGTGGGCACACACCCTTTGAAGCAAGTTTTTAACTGGATACAAATTTGGCCACTTTACTTCATCTGCGATGCTCAGGAAAATGTAATAGAATGGAATTTATCCGCGTGAAATAGTCGGCACAAAATTTGATGGTTTTACGAAGGTATACATCCTCCTTGTGTGAAGGGCCAGACAACAAGCACGGATGCATATAGTAAAAAAATTAGAAATATTCACAGTTGCCAGCAAGTCGTCACTCAAAAAAAGAAAAATACTAGGCTACAATAAACAAAACTAAACGTTTTAGTGTTCATAAACACTCATCAGAGTACAACACAACGTGCACTCTAAATGAAATCAGTCCTAAAATAATAAAATAAACATATTCAGTGCTAAGAATTTGACCAAAAAAGAAAACGAACTAGAAAACTATTACCGCTGAATTCACAAGCCTCATTCCAATTGAGGTGCCCCTCCACTTCCTCGAGGAAAGCGCGAGGGCCGGCGCTGGGCCAATCGCGACGACGGATGAGCCGCCTAGGCCGCCTATCCGTCCTCCCGAATGGCCAGCGCCGGCCCTCACGCCTTCATTGAGGAAGTGGAGAGGCGCCTCAATTCGAGTGAGCTTTGTGAATTCGGCGGTTAATCGAGCTGTGCAAAACTAAACTAGTTTTTTCTTTAATTGCCTACAAAAAAGAAGGAATTTTCTTGTTTGCAGCATGAAATCTTCTGCATGAACGGGCAGCTGATCTACGGAATCGGCAGAACACTGGGCATCTTGACTGCCCCGATGTTCGGCTCTACCGTAGTGTTGCCGGGACCTTTCTTCGAGCCAAAATCAACCATGGAAGCCATCGCAAAGTACAGGTGACAAGGGCTGTTCATGGATTTTTTGTTATTTCCCTGCGTACCTTGTTCGGCATTACAAAAGAATGGCCATATTTAGGCATTGTACTTTACGCCGGCGGCACGTATCAGTTCGTAGCCCATTACGCAGGAATTCGCAGAGAAAAACTGGGACAGGTTTAATGCAATCTAACAATAGACAATATGTTAAATATCCGTGTAGTTGTTCGAAGTCAGTTAATGTGTTGCGCAAGTTGGAGATAAAACGTGAATCAGCTTATAGTCCAATGATGCCATCTTATTCCCTGGCGCAATATCTATTTTCATCATTTCTTCAGCTCACTTAGGTATTTCCGATATCAATGAAGATATATAAAAGAATCACAGAAAAAAAGGGCCTCACACGCAGCATGTCAAGGCACACAAATCTTCGTTTCGTATTGTGTTATCTTCATGTAGGTGTTCCTCAACATTTCAGACATCTGCACTCTTCTCTTCAACTTGAAGCCAGACGGACAGAAGCGATGAGAAACACTGCTGTCTTAAAAACACGCTATGTGTTTGTTTGTTTGTTTATTGTATGTATAGTTGTTGTTCGTTGTTGTTTTTTTTGTGGGGGGAGGGGGAGGGACAAATCTGCAGAAAATCAAATAACAAAATGCTTCGATTAGCCGTTTGCGGAATGACTGAGGCAACCTATTTTTTTATACCCGCGTAAAACTTTCTG
Organism: Ixodes ricinus; assembly: GCA_037355805.1. Lineage (NCBI taxonomy): Eukaryota > Metazoa > Arthropoda > Arachnida > Ixodida > Ixodidae > Ixodes > Ixodes ricinus. The sequence goes on along the minus strand of JAZHYW010033014.1, from coordinate 9,995 downwards.
TGGCATTTTCGACCAGACAAGGTGAGCGCGGGCAGAACTTTATTCAACGTTCACGCACGCGCACCCGTACCTTTGACTGCAGAGCCAAGGAAAGTGTCCAGGACTACAGTCACAAGCAGCCTATACCCCGCAGGGGGCACCTGTGAAAGCAGGTGTTTGGAGAGTGGCGTCTCCACGGACCCCGAGCCATGCGGGTTCGCCCGCCCACGTCTGGCTGTGCGTGGCTTTCCCGTGTCCGGGGAAAAGGGCATGCTGGTGGTTGAGCCGAGCCCGGGGTAGGTTTGAACCCTTCGGGGCCCCCGGGTGAGGCAATACACCACTTCGGCCCCCTGCTCATAGACGGGAGTCCTGGTAAGGCCCGGACAGAATGATTCTAGCCTAGTCGCCTTTTCTTCTACTATCCCCTCCAATCTTTCACCTTTACCTTTCCTGTTTCTTTTTCTTCTCTCTCATTTCTCTTACTCCTTTTCACCCCTCTGTGGCGGCAAGGGCTAACCTTGGGTGGCAATAGACCTCTGTCTTGACCCACACTTGGGTGTACAGGGTGATTCATAGGCGCTCTTTAAATCGACCGCAAAATTCGGTTTCTTAACCTATCGCGCTACGATTTTGTGCAGCGTTGCCCACAGATGGTGCATTTTTTGTAAAATTTGCAAAGAGCAAAGTTACCTGAGGAAGAAGTAAAGAAAGAAAAAGACTTAGCTTCTATGGAACGCGCACCTGCGGAACGCGCGCGCATTTGAGTCGAAAAGTCGTTCTGCTAAACACGCCGCCTCTCGGCGCCGTATACGCGTTCGTTGGCGGCGTTCGTTGCGCCATCTCTTGTCTCTCGTGGGAAACGGCGCCATGTTGTTTGAAGACCGGTGACGTCTCTGCGTTTCCATAGGAGCTAAGTATTTCCTTTCTTTACTTCTTCCTCGGGTAAATTCGCTCTTTGCCAAATTTACAAAAAAAAATGCACCATCTGTGGGAAACGCTGCACAAACTCGTAGCGCGATAGGTTAAGAAACCGAATTTGGCGGTCCATTTAAAGAGCCTGGCGTCTCCTTGAATCACGCAGTAGTTTCCCAGCAGCACTGTTAGCGTAACGTCGCCAGCCAAGCCCTCCTTGTTATGGTGCGTTACCTAACCCATTGTTGGGCTCAGTGGTGGGCGGTGCACCGCGGATTCTGAACACTCTTTGCCCTCCTATGGCGCCCCACCCTTCTAAACCCCGTTCAGGGAACGCCCTTAAAAGCGCTGCCTTGAACAAAAAACCATTGACGAAGTTCCCGAGATAGAATCCTTCACGAAGTTTTTTTGTTGTTCACACTCTTGAGGAACAGAAGTCAGTTGCGAAGATGTCGCCTTTCATTGTAGCCAAAGTTCTGGAGCATATTGTAGGGTTTTCCTACAAGGCAAAAAACTGTACTCTGGAGACCTCCTTGTGGAGGTAAACACAAAAAAAAACAAAGCGAAGCACTCCTCAACCTGACCACCACTGTTGACGTAAAGGTGTTGGTGAGTCCTCATCGCACACTTAACACCATTCGTGGAGCCCTCTCTGAGGACGACTTTCTGGACACCAGTGAAGAAGAACTCCTCGAGTGACTCAAAAGTTCCGGTGTTGTTGCTGTTAAACGCATCATGTTTCGAAAAAAATGGTTAACAAATTCCTTCTAAACATTACTCTCACCTATGAAAAACACACTCTCTCAGAGACCAGTCGAGGCAGGACACCTGAACTGCCGCATTCGCGCCCTACGTCCCCAGCCCTCAGCGGTGCTTCCGTTGCTAATGTTTTGGTCACGGAGCACGCAGCAGCCGAGGGAAGGAGACATGTGCAAAGTGTGGCAGCCAGAGCAATGTTTGCTGACATTTGTGAGGAGGCTGTGGCCCACTGTGTTAATTGCGGTGGACCACACCCTGCTTATTATCGTACCTGTCCCTCGTGGAAACAAGAAAACGACACCCTTACCATCAAATTAAATGAGAAAATTTCGTATTCCCGGAAGTTAAATAGCGATTATCCTTCGAGTCAAAGGGGAGTTTTGCCTACGCGGTGCGCAGGGGCCCTGCACCATGCTCGGAGTCGAGGGCCACCCAGATCTCCCCCGAGATCTTGGCGGCCGACCTCGGGGCCCCACCTCCCCGACAGGGGCAGCAGCACCTTCCCCCAGTCCCTGGGGGTAGCACGCGTGCTTGCTCCCTTATCCAAGGACAGGTCGGCAGCAGCCGCGCCTTCCCCCTCTCCTAGGTCCTCTTTAAGGAGAGGGAGCGAGTTTCTCGCTCTTGCTCGCTCGAGAGGACCCCCTATCAAAGCAACAGCACGGAACCCATGCAGCTCCAGTGAAAAGGATAGGACAAGGCGAACTCAGGTGACCCCTTGCCCAGTTCATCTACCACTCCTCCAGCCCGGCCGTGGCCGAGGCTTGCCCCCCATGGGGCAAGGCTGGACAAGCTCCGTATCGGCTTCAATGGACGCTCCTCAGGAGGGGGAGATACCAACAGATGTTGACACTCTGTTAACTCCTGGATCTGACAAGGATGGCATGGAATGGGGAGACGCACTCCCGCAAAGCCAAAAAAGAAACAGCCTGTAGTACCGCCCAAATGACGACCCCGTCAGTAGCCATATTGTGGCCATATCTTCTTAATTTCCGTTGGATCTCCATGGTTTTATTTGTTTTACTATGTTTGACTCATTAAATATTTACATATTTACACACTTCTTAATAGATGACTAAGTTACATTTTATTGGGTGGAACTGTCGCGGTATTTTAAGAAATATTGATGATGTTAACTATTTCATGAGTGAGCTTCGGCCCATCGCTCTTGCTTTGCAAGAAACCCACCTTCATTCAAATTTTTTTAACATTTTAAGACATCATCAGGTTTTTAGGAAAGACCATCCCGCTTCTCCTCCTTCTGGTGGTGTTGCAGTGGTTTGTGCAGAGTGTAGTCGCTTGCTCTCAAGTTCCACTTTGCACGCCACTGGAAGCTGTTGCAGTGCGTCTCCTCGTGGACCGGCTTGTAACAGTTGCCTCTTTATACTTGCCACCAAATGTTCCTTTGGATCTTCAAGAGCTGCAGGGACTTGTAGGACAGCTTCCTCATCCTTCTTTTATTTTAGGTGGTTTCAACGCTCATCATCCTATGTACCCGTCAAGACTCCCATGGTGGTGTAATTGAGCGTCTTTTATTGTCTTCTGGGCTGTGCCTTCTTAACGGGAGAGAGCCAACTTTTTTAGTGCGGCACACAACTCATTCACATCTATTCATCTCTCTATTGCTTCACCTTCATTACCTACTTGCTTTTCCTAGAAGGTTCTTTATAACCCCTTTGGAAGTGATCTCTATCCAATTATTTTAGAAAGTACCGTTTCATTGCCTAATCTTTTAAAGCGGGTCCCTAGGTGGAAGTTAGACAAAGCTGACTGGATGCATTTCAATCTCATTAACGATTCCGCGTCTGCGGCATACCATATCCCATCAGAACACCATTCTTGGTCCGGACGGCTTGATCACGCTGTTTCATCGACTACGGCCGAGCTTTGTGGAATTCACGCAGCTCTTCTTTATATCTTGAAAAGGCCACCAGAAAACTGGCTGCTCGCAACGGACTCCCAGTGTGCAGTGCAAAGCATTCGAAGTGGCAGAGGCGTTAATGCCAACATGACTCGTGAGATATTTAACTTGGGACGTATACTTGTTTTCCGAGGCTGTAACATTCGAGTGCAATGGATACCTTCACATGTCGGCATTCTTGGCAATGAAAAGGCGGACCAACTGGCTTCCAACGCTCTGCTCCTACCTACTGCTACTGTACAGCTTCCGACCCAGACTGACTCAAAAATAGCAATCCAAACCTGGATACAGCATAGACATCCGGTTTCAAGAATTGCAGCGCATGACCCGCCTCCCCTGGCATGTACGCGGGGCTTAAAACGCAAGTTTGCTTCCCTTCTTCACCGTCTTAGATCAGATTCCGCTTATACAAACGTTAACTTGTACCGGATTGGAAAAGCGGCCAGCCCTAATTGCCAACACTGTGACCAACAAGAGACAATTGAACACATATTTTTTAAGTGCGAACACTACGCATCCGAACGAATTGAATTCTTGAACTGCCTGAGAGGGCTGGACATTCCTTTCACGCTCGAAGCTACATTATTTCCGAAGGGACCAACTTCCACGTGCATACGGCTGAGAAAATTTGTGTTTTGTTTTTTGGGCGCGTGCGAACTACTCTCAAGACTGTGACTGTGACGTGTAAGAAACTTTAGAACGGTAGCCTATACTTCGTTTCGCCTTATCTGCGGGCGGGGCCGGGGCTGACAGCGCGAGACCAGCGCTTTTAGCGCTTCTCCCCAGCTCGCGCGCTCGAGCAAGGCCTGAACGCGCGCAGCTTTCGTGCTCGCGCTTCCAGCTTTGCCTTCGCTCGCACGTGGGGTGAAACGAAGTATAGTTAGGTCGATATAAGTACTCTCATTATTTATTTTGTGCTTGCTGGTGCGCGCTATGGGGTTCTGTCGTGTATAGCACTGTTTGAACATATGTCACAGTTCGTCTTAACGGCCCTAATCATTTTATTTTATCTTTTTATGTTCGCCCGCGAAACGTGTTTAGTCATTATTTTGCTAACGCTGCCCTCGTCATCCCCGGACCCCTTCATCACCATATTTTCCCTTCCCTTTCCCCGCATTCACCCTCATCAACCTACAATAACCCAGGCCCGTGAAACGTGCCCACCGTGAGTGAAGGCAAATCTCACGTCTGGCAAACAACACAACCAACCAACCAACCAACCAACTTTAGATCCTTCGATTTTTCTTCTATGTCCCTGAGAACGCTACACTTCATATCACTGAGCAAATACTAAGGTCTGCTCAGCAGTCCATCTCCACAAACACCTGATACTATACCCCGAAAATGCAAACCTTGGTGGAACAACGAGTGTGCCACGACCCGGACGGACCAAAATAGGGCGTGGGGCCGATTTCGGAGATACCCCACTCCACACAACCCTTGCTGAGTTCAAGCGACGAAAAGCTAAGGCTCGTTGGACTAGAAAGCAGGCAAAGCGCAAGTCGTGGATGAAGTATCTCTCTTCTCTAACTAGCTTTGTCCCCGCCAAAGAGGCCTGGGACAGATATCGGAAAAGTAAATGGAGATTACAGATGCTTTGCTATTCCAACGTTTAGCGCTCCTTCCTCATCACTAAGAGACATCGGTAATATACTTGGGGAACACTTTTATAATTCATCTAGTTCGGCAAACTACAGTGCTAGCTTTGCACAGTTGAAAGCTCGTGCTGAGCGACAAAAGCTTGTCATGTAGGGGAGGAAATTCAGCATCTTATAACTAACCTTTTACGCGATGCGAGCTTGGGATGGCCCTTAATGTAACTAAGCTCTCTGCCCCTGGTCCCGTTAGAATTCACTATGAAATGCTTCGCCACCTTTCTTCGGAATCCCTTGAAAACCTTCTCCTCTTTTTCAATCTTTTGTGGAAAAAAGCATTTCCCTCAGGCTTGGAAACATGCACATATCATCCCCTCTTCTAAAGCCTAATAAAGACTCCTCACAACCATCAAGTTATCGCCCAAATGCACTGACGAGCTGCCTCGGGAAAACGTTTGAAAAGGCTTATAAACAGGCGACTGGAATACATGTTAGAAAGCCAGAGGGTCTTTGATATTAATCAGTGTGAGTTCCGCTAAGGTCAATCTACCCTTGACCACTTAGTTCGCCTGGCAACTGTGGTACACGTAGCATTCGTAAACAGGCAGTACTGCGTTGCGTTTCTTTTTTCGACTTAGAAAGGGCATATGACACAGCGTGGAGGTATGGGATTCTCCGCAACCTGTAAGCTTGTAATATCCGTGGCCGTATGCTTCGATGCATAAAGGAATATCTGACGGACAGGACTTTTCGAGCTCGTCTTGGTTCAGTCCCTATCTGACTCCTTTCTCCAAGAAAACGGAGTCCCTCAAAGGGGTGTTTGAAGTGTGACTTTATTTTTGCTAGCAATGAACTCACTCACACGACTGCTGCCACCTTCAATTACATATTCTCTTTATGCTGATGGTATACAGATATCATCGTCCTCTTGTAACCTTTCCAGTTGTGAGCGTCAGTTGCAGTTAGCCATAAACAAACTGTCAAAGTGGGGCGACGAAATGGGTTCGGGTTGTCTCGCTTCAAAAACGGTCTGTGTACCTTGTTCTTCTGTGCCGCGGTTTTGTTTTTGGATCCATTCCTGGAATTAAATGGAACCCCTATCCCTGTTAGAAAGGAGCACCGATCTCTTGGTGTAATATTTGATAAAGAGCTTAACTTTATTTCCCACTTTAAAGCTTTAGAAGCAAATATGCCTTCAGTCCATACACCTTTTGAAAGTTTTATATCAAAAGTCTTGGGGGTCATGATAAAAAATGTATCTCTGCAGTTAAAGCAATGCCCCTGTACGATCCCGTCTTGAGTACGGTGCGAGTGGTGTATGGTCTCGGCTCGGCGCTCCCTGCCCTTAAAATGTTGGACCCAGTTCACCATCTCGGCTTGCGACTGGCAACAGGAGCCTTCCGGACGTCCCCCGTCCTCAGTTTGCATGCTGAATACAATGAGATGTCCCTGAACAAACGACGCATATATCTCAGTCTTACATATGCTTACAAGATTCTGGCCGACCCTCAGTATCCGACTTACTCTTCACTCACGAGGTCAAGGTTATTTCGCCTTTTCGAAAATAAACCAAGTATTGTAACACCGTTACGCTTTCGCATTGAACATCTTCGCTCTTCGCTGCACCTTTCATTGGAGCAGGTTGGCCTCGTTCGGAAAGTCAACGGTATTCCACCTTGGAAAACACAGCGGGTTGAAGTCAACTGGCCTCTTGCAAAGTTCAACAAGCACAGTATTTCCCATGCTGTTGTCCTAAGCAAGAGTTTGGTGAACTGCAAACTAAGTATGATGGTTATCTTCATGTTTATACAGATGGTGCCAAGACCTCCTCTTTTGTCGGTTGCGCTGTGCATTCTGAAAGCTTTTCCAGGTTCAACAACTCCATTGTATTGCCAGCATTTTTACTGCGGAGCTCTATGCGGTATCAATGGCGATCGAATGCATTATCAATAGGAAAATACTGAGGGTGGTCCTGTTTGTTGACTCTCAAAGTGTGGTTCTTGCAGTTTGCTCTCTTAAAAGATACAAAAAATATGCTTACTCCACAAATTCGATATAAACTTAACTCTGCTTTGCATGGAGGTACAAACAAAGTTTTGTTGGGTGCCCAGTCACATTGGCATACAAAGCAATGAAGAAGCCGACAAGCTTGCAGGGTCTGCCGGTAACCTTCCACAATCGCTGTCTTGTTTACGCTATCAAGATATTAAGCCCTTGGTGAAGTCCTCGATTCTTCATTCTTGGCAAATTGGAATGGGACATGGAGTGCGATTACAAACTCCATGCTACCAAACCTGCTTTGGGAGTTTGGGAAAGCTCTTCATGCAAGAGCCGACTTCATGAAACGCTGTTGTGCCGTCTGAGAATTTGACACTCTTTTATAACCCATAGGTATCTGCTTTCGGGAGGAGATCCTCCAGTCTGCGATCCGTGTGGTGATAGGCTCGCTGTTTTTTGCATATGTTGTGGTTGTGTCCCGGCCTTGAGCCCAAGCGCAGCATTCATTTCCCCGAATTTTTTCAGCATCATATCCCATTTCTTCCTGCTCTCCTTCTGGGAAGAGAATCCTCTCGTCTCTTTTGAACAAGTTATAGAATTTCTTGGTAGTGTTGGCCTTTACACCGATTGTAGCTTCTTGGTTATCCGTTTGTAAAACCCGTTTTATAGTACAATGATGCCTTCAATTAGTTTGGCGCAGATGGCCTCGTAGCAATTCCGCCATAAACCCCCAAAATCACTCTCGCAAGCTGTACTCGGGGACAACGTTTTTCCATTTCAGTCAAAGGTACGCGCATGCGTCGCATCCTCTCCCGATTTTAGTGCTAATGAAAGCCTACGCGCGCTCTCCACTTTTCCTCGAAAAATGTAAAGATAAGTTGTGCTCGAGTATAATATCCATGACAACTACGGAGTATGGAAGAGGAAAAAGAAGAGACTGCTGCGCTACACATATGCGGCAAGTTTTCTCCCTATGACAAATGTGCTTTAAGTATAGGCTGCTTTAAGGCGGAGATGCGTCCAGCTCCCATTTTCTGCTAATCAGAAGCAGAACAAAAAGGATCCGATTTGAGTGCGAGTTGGGGTTTCTGAGTGCCGTGGGATTTCATCATTTGTTTTTCGAACTGTACCCATTGGATCAGCTTTCTACTTCACCATAACCCTGAGCGGACATATAAAAACTAAGAGCGCACGCATCAAATTATAATATATATCATAATTTAACGTTATAATATACTACCGCACATATATTGTAATGCACACGACCGTATACGTTTTTTTGCTGGGGAAGGTTATTAGCTTGACAACGTCTCATGTCTTTCAGCCTTCCTCGCTTGATGCTCTTGAACTTCTCTCGCATTTTCCTCCACGTACGACGTCCTCCCCTGTTCGGAAATCCGCTTCGGCTTCTGCGTGGAGACGTGCTCTGTGGCCATATGAAGCTAGATCTCAAAGACAAATTGGCAAACCGACTGAGGCGTCATTCCTCGTCAAGAGGAGGACCGTCTTGTTCGGTGTCAGTCCAGGTGCACCATAGTTCTTTACAAGTTAGAGAAGCGCAGGGTGGGCTGCGTCCCGAGCACCTTATCACCGCTCATTGGCCAATCAGATGGTGGATTTAGCCGGTAAGAACGGCGAAGAACCAATAACGGAGGAAGGAGAGGAAATACAAGATAGCCTGCCCTGCTTTTCTCAACCAGTCAGAGACTATAGTGCGAAAACGTATCTTTGTTTCATGAGAGTGTACTAACACTCGTCAATGAAACGGAACATTTGAAGGCCCACTAAGGTAGTGAGCCTATAAAACCCGAAATTACAGGCACACGTGACGCAACAAAAGACCGCGACTTACCTTTTTTCTTTTTAAGATGTCTATAAAAAAGTGGACATATCGCGGTGTTTGGTCGCATTTTTAAGGAAGAAAAAGGCCAAGCGTAGTTGCAGATTCGGGTTTTCAGGATGCTTAAAGTGCCTAGATTGAGTTCCCACCAAAAAAACAAAAACTACACTCAAAATCTATTTTTCTGCGCATTTAAGCATGATCATCCGTGAGTCACTGGCCTCCATTCAACAATAGACTTGTGGTTCCAGATGTACTGTCGCCTTCGGTTCGCCAATATCATCCTCGACATGATGGAAGAGCTTCAACACGGAGACTACAACGTTTCTTCGCTGAGAAAAGGTATGAATGTTTGATCCACCAAACACTAGCGCCCTTTTCCAAATTGCTAAGATTCCAACTTGCCTAAAACTGAAAGCATCGTAGACAAAGAGCGAAACACTTTTCTTTTATATCGCCTTGGCTGGACTATCACCAGCTTGAATATTCAAAGTCGATTTTCTAAGTTTTCACGTCATGAGAGTGAGTTCTAGCGAAAACACAGATTGTACATAAGGGATACGTCTGTGTTTGGCTGCGCTTGTGTCCGATAAAGGCGTCGAAGTACGCTTAACATCGGGCTCGGGTCCAACTGATTAATTGTCGCCATCCAACTGCGGTGACGATAAAGGGGACGAGGGTGTTTGCGAGTCTTGATTGATCTAGGTGTTGTTCACCGGACTCACACCCCGCGCAGCTCATAACGCGGGAGCAAAAGTAAATGGAAAGGACTCTCCACATATGACACGGTTTGTGCCGCCGTACGGCAAAGTGGAAATATGATTCACAATCTTCAATATTGTGTTTGATTCGGAACGCGTGTACGATTTTAGCGAGGACATCAACTGCGCTGCTGTAGAGCGAAACAAAATTGATTTTATGCAATGGGCGAAAGTATGTAGGCGAGCTGGTTAGATAATATATAATATTGTCACGAATGACAAGTGATGAGGCG
>JAZHYW010033013.1:0-12859 GCA_037355805.1 Ixodes ricinus | reverse complement strand
AACGTTCATGGTGAAAAAACAGAGCGGAACAGAAGGACACAGAGGAGAGAAATACATACAGGCACAAGGCGCTGATGACATAGGGAAGAGCCCGTTGTACAGGAGAATAAAGCTTACAAGAATGGACAGTTGGCGCTAGTCGGTAAAAGCGATCTCATGATGAAAAACAGCGCGGAACACAAGTGACACAAGGAGAAGATATACATGCATACAGGACCAGCGCCTTGTCCTGCATGTATTTCTCTCCTCTGTGTCCTTGTGTTTCGCCTCTGTTTTTCATCAAGAAATTGTTGAGTCGTTGGTGACTTCACCCTCTTCGGGTTGTATAAATATTCTTATATTTCTGGCTCAATGCCGAGACCACGGACTGGACCTGAGTTATTGGACAAGCGTGCTGCTCTAACGTTAAGCTATGGACTCGGGTTCGAATGGGGTGGCACGCGAGGGGCTCAGCGTCAGGGCGTGACGTTGACGTGAATTTCAATGTGTTGAGCACGTCAGCGTTCGACTTGGCTTCATGGGACTTGACTTCGATGGACCTCGCTTCGGCGCTTTTGCCCACGCTTGATGATATCGGCTCATGCTGAACTGGTCTATGCACGATGAGGCTCAGTCAGATATAAACTCCGACAACTTAAGAAACAAAAATCATTGGCCCAGTATGTTCGCGGTTCTCGTGCCACTAGCTGGTATGCGTCGGTTGTCGATTTTACGTTGCGGCTTACTTTGACCAAGAGTGTACGCATTAAAGGCGTATAAATAAATCGAGCTCGAGCTACTTACCGGATAGTTCGGAGTCACCAGGTCTCTGTGCATGAATCATAGCATCGAGGCAGAGTTGAAGGACATCGTCAAATCTCTGAAGAAACAATACACGCATTTGTATATTCTGCTAATGTGTCCATCCACGTGTTAGAAACTTAGGGTTGATTAAACCCAAGACGTGAGTTAGTATAACTTCTTATTTTAATAGAAACTTAAAGAATACATGCTTGTGATTACAAAAAACTGCGTCGTGAGACGGCGGTGCGCCTAGCTTGAAGTCGCGGCGAGGAATGCCGCTCCTCTTTATTTTATGAGAGATGGCGGCGGCGCCGAATTCCCATCCTGAGCTCCTCGCTTGGGTTACACGCAGGAGATCTCTTGTCCCGCGGTGAACAGCCGGGCCATCGAGTACGCCCTCTCTGGAAACCTGTCTGGCTCGCTTACGGAGCTCATGCTAACACATGTAGAAGTCAAGCTGAGAAATAAACCCTAAGATATGTTTTAGAGTCATTTCGTGCTACCCGTGATATTTGAAATTAAATGCGCGATGACTGGCATTTTTTTATACAACGATAATTATGTCAGGAGAAAACAGGGCCAGTATTAACGCTGTGCGAATAATTTGAAAATTTCCCAGCAATGCGCTGGAACACGAATCACATTTTGAAGCAGGATGGGACAATATAAGCAGCAAGCTATGTGGATGTCGACCCGTATGTTTTTCCTAATGGTTTAAAATGGACTCTTTTTGACATTTTCATCTGAAACCCGTTAAATCTATGCAGTTCAAATGGAACACATGTTGTATTTATAGCTATACTATTCACAATTCAGCAGACCTGACTGCGATTGACGCATTTGGTTAGATTTTAGACAGGGATCTTTATTCCCCGTGATTTTACTGAGCATGGCATACGAACAGGCAGATGACGCGGTGGAAAGGTTCTGAGTAAGCCAACAGGTGATTGGAGCATATCTTATGTAGTTTTTATTGATTTATTTTCAAATTAGAGCTTAAGACAAACAATGTTTTTTTTTATTTTGATAATTATGAGAATAAGGATTTAATTAATGTTACCTCCTTTGAAGCCAAGCGCTCCTGAGCCATGTGCCTTGTGAAATCTTTGACGCATTCACCACTCTTCTTGCTCGAGAATTGGAACGGAGAATAGTTTGAAGACACTCGGCATGCTAGCTGCGTGGGAACATAAACAATTACACAGGTGAACTGCTTACTAATGTTGTCGCAAAATCAACGTATAATATCTAAAAAAAACAACTTGAAAGTGATCATTTTGGTGGACATCCATATGATTAAGAATGATACAAATGTAAAAAAGTAAGGCTCTAACGACAAATAATGGAGATCCCGAAATTTCGAGGCCAGCTCGGACCCTTTATCACGGGTGTCTGTTTTTGCCCTCGTGTCTTCTGTCCATCCTTGACCGCTGTCTCTTTCTTCCAAGGACTAGCCCCCTAAGAAAAAGGCGCAGGGTCTTGTCTTGTCTTCAGGAACCCTTGCGGTAACTGCCCTGCATCATACGTTGGGAAACTAAGAACTTCCCGGAACGCCTACGACAACATCAATATGACGTCAAAAATAATGATGTGCAGGGTAACGCGCTGGCAGAACACGTTTTCAAAAAAGGGCCACACCATCGCATTCAACAACATCTCTATTCGAGGAAACTGGCGAAGACGCCTTTCATCAAAGTCTGGGCACTTTCAAAACACCAAAGACAACATCAACCGCGGTCAGCTGGGACACTTGCAACCGCCTACGTGTCTGGTTTACGTTGCGTCATGCGGTTGATAGTCGAAATGTACGCCATCAGCAACAAACGAGAAGAAACAACGATCGATCTAAAGGGGTACAGAAAGGAAAAAAAAGTATACGGAAACCTTTCCGAAATGGATAAAACATGACCTATGATATCCGTAAATGAAAATAGCGCGTTAGTATTTTTAGAAGATGGCTATATTCGTTTCGTTTCAAGCGTCCCCTGTGCCCTTTGTACCCGAGGGCGGCTCGAAACGCTATGCCTAATACGGGCGGCATCAGTTGACGTGGACTTCTCCTCAAAGGGAAACGCGATAATATCGCCGCGAAATCTAGCTGTCACGCATACTGCGGTGAAAAGCGGAACTATTCAGCGACGAAAGAATTTACCGTTTCAAAGCCGATTTAAACAGAAACGAGGCGTGAGCCTCGAACTGCGCGCATTCGTTAACACCACATTGCCTCGTCGTTTCAGATTGCCCGTTCAATTGGGCTTTTGTGTTGCTGTCTGCATCTGTCCTGACGTCGAGAAGATAGAGTGATTGCGATGTGTACGTAAGAAACAACTAGCTTAATAGTGGATGCTCTTACCTGGCAGCGCTAAGCATTTGCCGATATCAAGACAGTGGAAGACCACAGGAGGACACAGCCGCGCAAAACCGTCAAAATAAGAAAAGCCATAAAGCAACAAGAGCAAAAAAAAAAAAGCCTCTTTTCACCAGATGTATCCGACAACTCGAGGTCCTGCTGTCTACCTGCGTGCGCACACCGTGACACCGTCGCACGCTTTGCCGGGCTCGACGGTGGCGTGCTGTGCAGAAGAGGTGCAAGGAACGACGCCAGGTTGCGGCGCGAAAGCTCAACTTCAAAATGTTTTGTTCCTCTTTAGAATAAAATTATATTAATTAAACTTTCAAGAACGAAAGGAAATAAACTCTTTTGTAGAACTCACCATGTTACGTATTTTTCTTTGAGCCACCTCAAGGCAGAATTGACGGCTCTTTAAACGGCAAAACGCCATTTTGCACAAATTTAGTTTTCTTTTTCCTTTTCTCCAAGATATTTAGTTGTACGGCCTGAAACCTTTTTAATGTACAGTATACCTACAGGGCTGTCAATAATAGCATTTACAGTCGCATGCAGCAAAGCCATAGTTTCTAACGAAACTAAAAATATGCTAAAATGCTCATATATTCCCTTGTTTTTAAAACTGCTTCGAGCATACCAAATTCCATGACCATGATCCTTATTACATAGCAATCCAAATACCGTACGGTTTTTAGGCAAAAATATTCCAGTGTTCCGTAAAAAAATCTTACTTTTCATCAATTATTGAATGACTCCTTGTTCCACCCCCTTTTACTAGTTCAAACCGCCATCACCACATAAAATTTGCTTTCCGTAAAAAAAAAAAATGTTAGAGAGGAATTACAAACGGTTGCGGTGAAGAGCCATTAATTTTATTTTAGGAATCGGAGGTGGCCGTGGGACCCTTTGGCATGGCATGGATAAGTCCTGGTCACTTGATGCCGTCCGTCGTTTAGGCATCGCGTTTCCGAGCCGCCCTCGGGTACAAAGGGCACAAGGGCCTGCTATTGCTACGCGCTGGCGGCACCTCCGATTATTACACGATACCCGCCGTTTCTTCCCTTGCAGCCGGAAAGACGGACAAGGGAAGTGGCAGAAAACTCCGTTCTTTCTTTGGACCTAATCGTGTCAGCTATCGTCGCTGCTGGCGTGCTGTGCGGCGAAGAGGCGTTATGAAGCGACGCCGGGTCGTGTTGCGAGAGTTCAACTTCAAAAATTGTTTTCTCGCTTTAGAACAAGAAATTCTTTAATTAAACTTTCAGAATCAAAAGATTATCGATTTTTCTTCCAAACCCACCATATTTTGTATTTTTACTTAGACCACCTCAGGGTGAAATAAACGGCTGTTTATGTGTCAAAACGCACTTTTTCGCAACTTCAGGATTTTTGTTTACAGCGAGATATTTAATTGAGCAGTTTTAAACATTTTTTTATAGATTATATATCCTGCAGGGCAGCCGGCAAAAAGTTATATGAGGTCCCGGGAGCAATTAGATATTTTTAATAAACAAACAAAAATATTTCAGTTTTTTTTTTAAATATAGGTAAATTAAACAAAGCTTCACAAGCCCAACTACATTGAAAGTCGAAAGCCTTGCAAATTTAAGAAAAAAATATTGTTAGGGTGTTTCACTAAAAATCTGATTTTTAATCAATTATTGAGTGATGCCTAATTTCGCTCTGTCTTTAAAAGTTAATACCGCGCTCACGTCATAAAAAAAATGTTTGCCAAAAATATTTCAGGGTATGGCTACAAACGATGCGGCAAAAGGCCATGAATTTTTTTTTAGAAATCGGAAGGGGTCGAGCGCTACGTCTGGGACGTTTGACATTGAATGACCCTACAGAGAGTGCGGTCTCGGCGTCCTCATCCTCCCTTGTGTCGTTCAAGTTTATGTTCCCAAGAAATTCCCACACGAACATGACGCGTTCGACTGATCTCACACGTTGAAACGCTCGTCCCCCCACGGGTACTTCGAAGGGCTCGGTTGTAAGGCATTGACGCTGTTAACGCCACCACAGCGCTGACAATGCCACCAACGGCAAAGCTCATAACCACGCCAGCCTCGGCTACGTCACGAATGAGGGACATTTTTTTTTTTTTTTTTTGTTTGCGACGGATATCCCATGACGCATCGCGCTTTCCGTTCACTTCCCTTCGAGTGCTTGCTCGAGTGCAGCGTTTGGAACGAAAAATAAAGCCAGTCGTTCAAAATACAGACGTGCGATTATCATTAGCGATTATTATCCGTCCTGCTTGACTCATTTCCGAACGAAATATGAATATTTCAATTTTCGTGTCCTTACCCATTTAAAAGAACTGGTTTATGCAACCGCATCTGTAGAGATCAAGCATAGAGTTATTACAATAAACGCTAGAGGCTCAGCTGGCGCTAGTGTCTACGGGACTTCCGGTTGCAAATTGAAGCAGACAGCATGCAGTCTACATTTGCAGCCTCCCTGTGTATTCCTATGGGAAAACGCGCGTGAATTTTGTCTCTTCGCCGGAAAATAACATGAATAACTTTTGTCATATCGGTTGTAACGGATAGTATGTACCTTTATTGGTATTGTGAAAGTGTAATTGCTTTAGTTACAGCATTTTTCTTTACCACTGAGCGATGTTAAACTTCGCTCTATTTCAGGCCCAAACCTCTGTTTCAAGGAAGGTATGTGAAAACGAGCGACGATTCTAAGCAAACTAACGATCGAAAGGAATGTAGAGTGTGTTCAGGTTCGCTAGCATTTCGGTGGTGCTTATATATTTCTAATATGCCCGTCCTGTCATTGGATGAAAATGACTCCGTCGTGCATCTTCACGATCGGTTAAAGAACCATTCGAACGCAAAAAAATAAAGCACGTGAGCTACGAAAGGTGTGTCTTTTTATTATTTCCTATGTCGGGCAGTTTTTATCGGGCACCTGCTCTCTGGCTCCCCCTATTTGCAAAGATTTGGAGCGTGCGGGTGATGATTTGAAACTAGAACAACCATCTTCGCACTTCGTGAGCAGAAAGAATGAGGCAGTACTTATTTATTGCAAATCTGACTATTTACGTGGCTTTCAATTTATTTTGATCGTCTGCGTGCACAAGGAGTTACTTATCCAGTGTTACTGCGTAGTTCTTGCCGTCTCTCTCGGTTTTCCACATGTCCTTCGTTCGTTTGGCACGTATATCCCCCATGCTGGAAAGCGTCGACGCCGTGTTCGCGCTAACAGTGTCCGACAGTGCACATAAATACACGTAGGAAGCGGTTTTAACACCGTTTTTCATGGCGATAAATTTCAAATAAAAATGCTGTAACTGACTAGTTATTTCGTCCGCGTGACTGAGAAATGTTCCAATGTGCCTAGTACGTACAAAGTATTCGTGATATTTGCTCTTATAATCGAGCGCAAAGAGAAAATGCACTCGCTTTTTCCCATAGAAATGCATTACCGGAAGTCAAATTTTGACTGCTTGCTGTCTGCTTCAAAATGCAACAGCACACTAGCGCCAGCTGAGCCTCTAGCGTTTATTGTAATAACTCTATGAGATCAAGGAGCTGATCAATTACAACGCATTTCAACTTTAACTAAATAAGTATAATTGAAACTGTTTTACACTGAGAAAGCACAAAATAAAAAAAAATCAGATATTAATTTTTTTTGTATGCGTGCAATATACGGGTGCGGAGTTAAACAAAAACGAATAATGGCCGAGCTTCTGGGGGAGTACGTTACTTCCGGCCTGCCATTTTTTGTAGCGTGAGCTACACTGGCCCAGGTTGAGCAGTTTCGCGTGGCTCTCATAATGAGCCGTGCTCCGTGCTGCGCAAGCGCGAGGAGCAGTGACGTCACACGGTGCACAGCTGGCGGGGCGGAGCCGCCGTCCGCCGCCCTCGCCGGGCTCCGCCACCACCACGCGCGCCTCGCCGGTCTGCGCAAGCGCGAGGAGCAGTGACGTCACACGGCGCACAGCTGGCGTGCCGGAGCAAGGAGCCGCCACCGCTGCGGGCTCCGCGCCACCGCCGGCGCCTCGCCGGTCTTCGCATTCGAGACGTCATAGCCGCGGCAGACGCACTGGCGCCGCCGCGTCCCCAGCTGTCCGCCTCCGTCGCGCAGTAGCCAAGTCTGACGCTGCACCGGAGCTGCTTGATAGCACTTCTCATTTTGTGCGCATAAGCTCACGCTACGTATATCCAGGCATAGCCGAGCTAAGCTACCGGAATTGTTTGCTTGTTTTTGAGGACCCTCAGTGAGTAGCGCATACATTAAAGAGCCCATGAACCGAATTTTGGGCTGGGACAAATGAATTTAGATTCGGATTTTACTAACATCATATTGCCGCGCGCAGTACCGGGAAAGCAACGCCCGGTCACGGAGGTCTAGAAAGTTCTCATTTATTCTTGTCCCGGTCGTAACTTCGATCCTTTATTCCTGCTTTCTTGCTCTAGAAAGTGTGTGCTCATTCTCGCCCCAAGCGCGCGACGCTCGAGCCTTCTTCGCCGAATCTTCGAGATAGTGACGCACTCTAGATAAGAGGCCACCCGCGACCTTGTCGAGTCAGTCTCGCCCCAGCGTTCGATCCAGCTGTTTCGCCGACTCGACGCACGCGACGCTCTGTTGTTATCTTCTGTTCCCTTTTTATTTTTGGCACAAGTTCGCCAGATTAAACGTTTATTTCTTCCCGTTAATTTATTGATATTTTGGTCACTACCCGTGACAATATCGTTTAGTGGGCCATAAGAGAGAAGGTACAAAGTCAAAAGCCTGATTTTCGGTACGAAAATTTTAAAACGCAGTGGACTATTTCGCACCGCCTTCTTTTCGAAAGCTCTCTGTGATACATCCGCGGTACCCAAAGCGCGTCACCCGGCCCAAACGCACGTCACACTACAACGGACCTCACTTATTCTCTTCACCCCTATGCTGACTGTGCGGTGGAAGGTATGCGCTTGGCGGACCAATCAGCCGCATTTCCTTCATCACCTGCCCTCATTCTCTGCGGGTGGATATGCATGAGGGAGCGTGATCCCGTGGCAAAAGTGTGGCTTGTCCAAAGAGCACGTAGCTTCCACCGCACTGTCAGCTTCGGGGTGAACGGAGTAGGGAAAGCAACTTTTGTCCAAGTTTTGAGCGAAGGGCTAACCTTCTAGGAGGAGAGTGGTGGCGTCCGGGTAGACAAACGAGGGTCCGAGCAAGAGCGGAGTCCCTCCTTTCTGTCTTCTTGAACTGTTTGGTACAATACGCGATTTCTGATCGTTTCATAACCCCTTTAAAAGTATCAAAGACGAGGACTAACTGCTTTACCTCTGATATTTAGTTATAGGGGAACGACATCTCTTCCTGTTTCCTTGGGTGAAAAGAAAGAGCACTTGCTCCTCAAGGACATGGCAAATCTACCGAAGGTATCGTGGGTGCACCTTCAGCAATACCTTCTCGGCTAGCTTGGTTCGTACACCTACCTGAGAACTACTTAAAAGCTCCAAATCCCTAAACGCGGTCAACTACAAGGCATCGGCAGTTACCATCTAACCCCCCCCTCCCCCGCGCAGAATATTCGCGCCGAGCTTATCCGCAGGAGTCTCCGAGGCGGGTCTTGATCATAGCAGACAATCTTTCGAAAGCTTTTTTACGCTTCCTTATGCGCGACGCAAATCTCTGCAATGCGCAATTTTCTAGTGTTTTCACTTGCTTCATCGGTATTCAAGCTTTATTTTCCAGACCTTCATGCACATTGCATTTGTACGTGCCGTAACGGCCAATCGTTGTACGGAGATGGTCGGTCGACGTGCCGCGGCGCGCTGCGCCGCATTCTCGCGTTTACCGCGTTGCCCCATCTGTCGGCAGCACATGGAAGTAGGCTAGCACCGTCTGCCAATGCCGTCGTCCTGCGATCATCTGCGACCTGCGGCGTCGGTGCGTCCGTCATCTTGCGATAATCGGAGGAACTTCACTTGTGACATTTTGTCCAGGCAGGTGCGCATCGGAAAATTAAAGGAAACGACTCTGGAGCATTTCTAGAGCGTATTAGCCCCGAGAAGCTCGCGTGGCGCCCTCTCTACTGCGAACCGGGGTGACGTCACGGTGGGGGCAGAATTTTTCCCCGACTCGCCCCGCTCGCCCTGTGGAGGTTGTGACGGCGTTAGCTGTCGGCGCGTTCGTTTCTATTTAATTTTTTTTTGTGCGTGTTTTTCGTAGGAGGTGTAAATTTTAATATGTGGCTTTATTGAGGTATGGCTTGTAGCTGTAGGCGAAACTTCAACTAACATTTCAGGCCTGGTTGACAGGGCAGGCGACGCATGAATCGCAGCTGGTTTATGAAAATAAAGAAATATGGCCACAATTGCAGGAGCATCACTATAGATTTACATCTCACACAATAAATGCTGCTGATGGTCTGAATGAATTGGAAAGTTATGTAGCTATTTTTTTAATCTCTGTTTTTAAACAAGATTGCCGAAGCAGAATAGCTGCTTGCTGCTCGAGCAACATGTTAAATACAGTCTGGGTCATCAAGAGAGATTCGCAAGTGAGACAGCCCAAGTACAGGAGCAAAGTAAAGAGAGAAGGAACATTTATTTATATACATTGCTCGCCCTCGCCCTTTGACCTTTTCTAGATCCGGAAAGTATTTAAATAAACTCCACTCGTGATCTTTGTCGACTTGTTCATATTATCCCTCAAGTAATGTACAACAAACGTAAGCAATGGTGACTAGCCCGTTATTAGTTCCTTAGGCTCTAAAATTGAGATTTTAGCGAAATCAAATTGGTCCTGAAGCTAAAATGCCCGAAGCTTTTCTCACGCAAACTGTCACCCTTCACAGGTTTCATATTTTCTTCTACTAGTGCAACATCTACCACTGGACAGCCGTTCGAATGCTTGCTGTTCCTCCTGTTTTCCTCTGTTGTCAGCGAGTCCAGCTGTAGGGAGTTTGGAAGCTGAGGAAGCTTTTGGGGACCTGCAGCAGTGCCTCTTTTAATTGGAAATGACAACTCACTAAACGGTGTATTTTCCGAGTACTCCAAGGATGGAATAAAGGAAGAATGTCAGGAAAGTAAAAACATTTCAAATTATAGTACTATTGCTGCGCATATTTTGGGCAGTTCACTAGATCTCATACAAGCAACGGGGGACAATTCGGCAGTTTTTCTTGCTACCATACAAACTAATTTCCAGTGATTGTGCATCTTCTAAAAAATAAAACATTCCTGCATACATGTATGAACTGTATCATTAATTCACGAAGCAGCTACATTTATGTAAACCAACCCTGTTCCACGAGCACTTCAAAGGCCTTTAGACTTGGGGCCTTTAAAACATGCGAACCAGCGCATGCAGAGTGGCACGCGCAGAGTCGGGGTCGCGAGCTAATTTGCCGACCGACCAAACGCCTTTGATATAAAATGCCATTTCAAAGGCCTGCAGGGCGGGATGTAATATTCTCCTAAATCATGAACATGCAAGGAACAGAATTCTATCGTCTGAAACACTGACGTCGCCGCTTCACCGACCCCTCGCAAGATTGCCTTGTGTCGTGTGGGCGGACGGGGAGGTTCATCGGCGGAATCGCCTCCGCCGATAGCTTTCGGGATTCGTAACCCAATTATAAAGGTAAAAGTGACAAGCAGGCTTATAAAATGTACGGAAGCATGTCAATATCGGCATAACCCAGCGTTTTGTACACCGGGTAAACGAGGTCCCGCTCCTCGAAGTGCTTGCGGCACACAACGCCAAACCAGGAAACCGGTGCCGGGAAGCGAGCCGGACGCAGAGATCGCGGAGCGGAGTCCTCTTCCTGACGTCACGGTACACCTCACCCAATCAGGGCGCGGCGACCGCACCGACGCTTGTGTTCGCTCTCGGGGATAATAGCCCTCACCAAATTGCTGGCTATAGTAAACCGAGGGTCGTCGCACACACTTACCCAAACACAAGGTAACTATAGGAAAACCGGAAATACTTCTTTCCCCAGCTGTCTTGGTGGTTGAAAGTGGCGCGCACACCCTTTATATGCATCATTATGTAGGTTCTTCAAACGACACATAATAATTAGTTTCTCCACGCGTCAATCTGATATCTTTTTGTGAACCAATATTTGACGGGGCTTGTAAATTTTAGCGGAAAACTCACCACAAGATCAACTTCCATCCATCCAGGTTCCCTGAAAAAGTCTTTGCAGCATTTCACCAATGGGTGGTCGGGACACTGCAGGTGAGTGTTCAAGTCTACCGAGTAGACCAGCGCCGCGC
Source organism: Ixodes ricinus (assembly GCA_037355805.1). Classification (NCBI taxonomy): domain Eukaryota; kingdom Metazoa; phylum Arthropoda; class Arachnida; order Ixodida; family Ixodidae; genus Ixodes; species Ixodes ricinus. The sequence continues at coordinate 1,489 of JAZHYW010033013.1, read as the reverse complement.
CGTTGCGTCTCATCGCACACATGTCGTGAACATCTCTGGAAAGACGACGCGTGGTTCACGTTAATATTTCTGAAACAATTAAAACACGCAGGTCGTGGCGTGTCCCGCGCATCTCATTTTTGGTCCTCAGCCAATGAGATTTCAGCATTAGCCGATAAGAACGTCGAAGAACCAATCACGAAGCAGGAAGCGTAAACCACGCCTTTCGTTTGTCAGGCTCTGGAGTTACCGTGCACCATGTAGCTCGTGAGCAAGCAACCACAGGTCTATTTTGTCTTTTTGTTACTCGTGATAAAAATTACAGGAGGCCGCTTGGGCTTCGCCTTTAAGAGTGGAACGCGATAGCTCTACACATAAACCTCCGCTGGATCCCAAGTCGTGCAAGCGTGTCTGCGTGGCCTCAGCCGGTAACATGTCCGCCTGGGCGTGACCTGAAGGTTCGAATCCCGCCTGTACCTAAAATGGTTTACATTTTTTTTTCTGGGAGGCAGAATTTTCATCACTTTATTAGGGTGATCTAACTTTGGAGATATGCGCGACCTTTAATTCGCATGGCATTTCACGTTTTAAATCTTTTTCATTCTACTCGTGAAGTCACGTTTCCGCGGCGACCGTTGTGGGTTGTTTGAAATTCCTGCGCGAGGTCATGCTGCTGGTGACATCATGATCCTATCGACCAATCATCAAGATTTTCCCGTCGCATCGACGCTGGCTTTTCTGCGACAGCTCTCGCTTAAAAGGTACGAATAACAACAGTTAATGTGTCAGAGTATGTACGCTATAGTGTGCTGTCGCTTTAAAAGCGTACCAATACAACAGTTAATATTGTCACGGATGACAAGTGATGAGGCGGCGAATGGCTGAGTAAACTGAACGTTTAATGGGGCGAACTTGTGCCCAAAATAAAAGGGAAAAGAATGATAACAACAGAGCGTCGCGGGCGTCGGAAGGCGGCGGAGCAGCAAGATCGAACGCTGAGGCGAAACTGACTGCGGCTCGCCACGCGGAGCCTCTTATGTACATGCGTGGGCTTCTGGAATAATCGGCCCAGAAGGTTCGGCGTGTAGAAATTTCTGACCTCGAACAAACAACACGGTTCTCGAATTAACCAGAACATTACATTAGATGTCAACAAAAAGGTGTCCCCGCGGCCAGGAATCGAACCCTGGCTTTTCGCGTGGGAGGCAGGCGCTATAACCGTTAGGCCACGCGCGCGCTGCCTACTTGGCAAGCTGCGCGCGCGGCATTACGCCCCCTTAAAAAAGTGCATCGCCCCCGATGCAGCACAAACACAAAACAAACAAAGCAAGCATAACGAACGCGTGAGCTAAAGAGATCACTTGGAACACATAAGGTCCACAGTCCTATCGAGCGTAGCACGGTTTCATGCGCATCGACGTGGACGACTTCTTGGTCGTGGAGGCGGCGTGATGAAGTCCGTGTTCCGTCGGGCATCACCTCGTAGTTCAGATCTCCGAGTCGACGAAGC
>JAZHYW010033011.1:0-81154 GCA_037355805.1 Ixodes ricinus | reverse complement strand
GGACTACTCGGCCACCGATCCCCTTGCTGGCGGCGAATTTCGTCGCTAGATAGACCTTTTCCGGAATTCAGTGCCATCTGGTGTCTCAAATGGCAGTTTAGCTTTTACCGTACTAATGGCGGCAATGAACCTGTGGTCAACATTATTTAATGGGGCACCGTCAGTTTCGCAAGTCAACGGTAAACGAGAATGTGCGCTTCACTGTTCAGTTCTTTTTCAATCTCTTTCAGTTTCGATGGTGAAAAAGATGCAACCAGTCAGAACGAAGCACCGACCCACAAAGATGCCTTGACGAAGTTCGGTACAGCAAGGGGCTTTGAAGTCGATTCTGTGCTACTAATAAATTGACTGGGCCCGAGTTAGAAATGAACGCTTACGCAGCTCTTGCATCATATTCCTGCTTCACGTCGCGCTAACGTCTAGAATGTATAGGCCTCGAATCATTTGCTTAGGAGCATCTTCAACTTCTTCCTTCATCAGTAAACAAAAGGCAGCCATTAGTATAGAACATATGCCATTTTTCAGATGATGATAGTGATCAAGGTGGCCAGATTGAAGACCTGAAAGAGTCTTTTGCGGCATGTGTTCTCTGAGGTCCAGCTAACAACTACAAGAATAATCAAAGGCTGTGTCACTTTTCGCGTCAATGCAGTGGGATCGAGCGATGTTGCAGACTCGACATAAGTATTGCGCCAGCGTTCGGCTGTGCCAAGTGTCCAAGGAACACGCCGAAAGACGCTGGGCATCAGTTTCCTGTCCAATTGCTGAGTTAGCGCTATCCTACTGTGATAATGTTTCATGACGGGAGAGGAGGTTGTTCGAGGTCCTCGATTATTCCAGAGGTGGTGGCCCAGCCCTGTCATACCTACACGTCCAAAGGGCGCAATTGTATCAATCTCTTCGGCCTCCTCCGGCTGCGAAGGCGAGGCCAGTTGCGATGGCACCGCACTCTGTCGTATACGCGGCTGGGGATAGAGGAACTTTTCGTGTGTCAGAAGTAAGCACTGGCATAATTCTCAATAAGTGTTAGTTCTTAAGCGCACAATACGTCCTTTTTACTTTAAGTCCGAACGCAGCCGACGCAATGATGTGATGCAACTAATGAAGCCGCGCCACAAGTTCATCTTCTAGGCACTCTTCGTCTTTGTGCGTTTCCTATTCGCAACTTTAAAAGACCTATAGGGGGCGTACTGGTGCCTATCAAAATGCAACGAGCTTGAGTCTTACCTTAGAGCGGTAAACCGGAACCCACTGCCTGCAGCGGAAATGGCACTCCCCCCCGGTTGCCTCCATCTTGCCTGTTTGCCACATTAGTGATCACGTGACGTTAAGATGGCTGCGCCCAGAGGTGGGCCAGATCAGATTGGCCGGATCGCGGTTAGCAGATGGGCACTCGGGGCTGCGTTCAAATCTTACTCGAATGGAGCCGAGTTATTCCGGCGGATCAAGTCACGTGACAAGACAGACACAGCAACGCTGGACGCGGGTAGGTTATCGAACGCAACAGGTACGAGAACTTCACCCAGGAGTGATATAGAGGCTGTGTTCGATTTACTTGCACCTCCTGCACCGGTGCAGAAAAGTGTAGGGCAGTGTACTTCCGGTATGTGTATTGAGATACGACCGGAAGTAGACTGCCTCACACTTTTCTGCACCGGTGCAGGAGGTGCAAGTAAATCGAACGCAGCTTCTATCTCACTCCTGAATTAATTTCTTGCACCCGTTACGTTCGAAAACCTACCCGCGTCCAGCATTGCTGTATCTGTCTTGTCACGTGACTTGATCCGCCGGAATGGCCGGAATAACTCGGCTCTATTCGAGTAAGATTGGAACACAGCCCCAGAGCACCCATGTGCTGACCGCGATCTGGCCAATCTGATCTTGCCCACCTCTGGGCGTAGCCATCTTAACGTCACGTGATCACTAATGTGGCAAACAGGCAAGATGGCAGCAATTGGGGGGTGCCATTTTTGGCCGCTGGTTTACCGCTCTAAGTTAACTCAAGCTCGTTGTCAAGATGGCGTTGTCTGGATGATCGTCGTACAACAGCGGTACGACGCTGGTCTGCGACGCTTGAGTAATTCCAGTTTTGCTATATATGAGCTGTATTAGAGCCTTAGTTTATTTTTATTTTTTCACGCCAGGAAGGTGTTTGCAAGCACTTTTATTGTGAAGCCGATCATCCAGGAGCTAGGTATCGCGACTCTCACACCGCGGTACCACCATCGCTGAAAGTTGCGAATGCGGAGCGTAAGTTAGTCTGCTTCTTTTGAAGGGATTGGTTTGACGTCGATACGACGATCTCTGATTGGCTCTGATTGAAGGATAGTGGCCCCTTACAAAAATGATCTATGAGTTACTATTGAGTTTCTAATGTATTCTTAAAGAGTAGTGCATTAGTAACTTAATAGAAACTCATTGATCGTTTTCGTAAATGGGGTAAGACCTCAATGCTAGCTGCCACGGGCTCTACCCACTACCTTTTGATCAAAGCGAATCAGACCTCGGTTTTATGACGTCAACGCAACCCCTGCAAAAGAGGCAGACGAACTTCCGCTCCGCATTACCGGCTAAACCCATCACGCACAAAAAAAGAGAGGCAGAATCAGGGAGCATTAACTGAGCCTGGTTGGTTTACCCGGTAATAGCAAATTTACAGAGGCGATGAGCGCCACAGGATGCAGATTTGATGCAGGTCAATTGGCTCCTTATGATTGTGGTGTCGGGTGCCTTCAGACGTAATATAAAATGAGCTATGCGCCGAAAATGAAGAGACCGCGCAAGAAAAGTTTCCCGGGGACGTCAGAAAGCCGAGTTCTGGTTCGATCAGGGGGTAAAGAAGAGATCAAAACATTGCAAATCCTGAGCGGTGACATGGGCAGTCGCAAGAGAAAGAACGACAAAGAGAGCGACAAATAATCAGAGAAAGAAAGCAGACGTTTTTTGTGTTACTCTTGCGTCGACGAATTGAAGTTGCTCGAGTGCTTGACGTATCTTTTTTTGATTGAGGTCGATGCTTTGATCTAATAAACAAACTACTTTAATTGTCCGAAATCGGGTGCTGAAATGTCAACGTCGTTCGGGAGCCATTACATCTTCGTTTCCTCCTCGTACTAGTGAACAGCTCGTGGTCAAGCGGCCGTGGTCTTCGGCCGCGTGCTTGCTCCCTTTTTCCGGTGTCCTCGCGCGCCAGTGTCCGGTGTCCTCGCGCGCCAGTTTCCGGTGTCCTCGCGTGCAGGGCTCTAGTGGCGCAGTCTGACTGGCTGGTGAGATCCAGCCAGTCAGACTGGCTGGATCTCACCAGCCAGTCTGACTACGCCACTGCTGCCGCAATGCGTCGAATGAACGTTAGTCTTCCCGCACGTGCGACAACCCCACTAGAGCCCTGCGCGTGTGGAGCACGAGACGGCACAAGCCCTCGCATGCACGGCCATCTACCTCCTGTGAACTAAAGTTATGGCGGCGTCACGCGTGCGTCGAACGCTTTGTAAGATCAGCCTATTCCGGTGTTTACCTGGTAACTAAGCTAAAAAGTAACAAAATAAAAACCTCACAGGTGAAGTTTTGCTGCTTCTTGGAGCATATTAAGGAGGCACCAGCGCTGTTGACCTATCGCGAATACCAACTGAGGCTACTGGGACCCCCGATGTTTAGTCTATGCCCCGCCCTTCCAAAACAGTCGCCAAGATTACATGGTCGCGTCTTGTGGACTCTGTTGCGGCCTCCGGCCCAGTGCAACAGGCCTACAGGTTCGAATGATTAGTAAGTGGACCTGAAGTTACCTGCTCTTGTCTCCACTGCACTCGTGGAACGCGCTGAAATGCAAGAGCCAAGCGCCGCACAACAGCTGTTAGCGTTCTCAAGCGTTCGATGAGTGCAGTGGAGACAAAGCCCGCTTGCTTTGCGTCTACCCATTAATTATTCCAACCAGAGCTCGGTGTTTTGACGACACGCTCCCATCTTGTCTCCTTTTCTTCCTCAGTTTCTCTGTATATAGCGCGCAGGCAAAGTACTAAACTATTATCATAACGAAAATAAAATAAAACACGCGTACAGTCCAGGGAACAAAGATGAAAAAAACAAGCAAAGTGTTGTGTGAATGTTTACACACCCGGAAGTTAGTCTGCCTCAGTGGGCGTCTGGTGTCTCAGCTGTAGAGGAACAATTTAGCCATTGCGGTAAAACAGGGTTTCCTTGGGTCTTTAACGTGCTGCATGCAGTAGTGATGCACGATTGCGCGCCAGAACAATGCTCATCCAGATCGAAACAGGCAGGGGTGGGAATTTAACCCAGGATTTCTGGGTTCTGCAGCGCGAGCTTTCGCTCCAAGTACTCCAAGTTGGTGTGCGCTAGCCCACTAGGTTACCGATCCCCACACGGGAAAACACACAAAACCTTCTTGCAGGCAATGTTGTGGTCGTTCATATTTTGCTTCTTGACATTGGGATTTTTTTTGTATGTCCCGAATGATGTTCGCTTAGATTTTTGTTTGAAGCTTGCTCTTGACACTAGCTTAAGGCGCAATCTCACGATGCACGCCATTTTTGGTTCCTTTTTGGCGGTTTATAACTTTCTATCTAAATTACAGAGAGAACGTTAATGTCAAATTAATAAACTTTTTTTTCGCCTGAACTTTTGTGTCTCAGTATTACATTTATATTTAGTTGTCAGTGAAGTATTCAGCTCTTATTCGACCACGGTCTCTAATTTGAAGAAAGATGCCTCGAGTTTAAGAGCCAATATAATTTACTTGAGCAGTTGGTTGGATATAATGAATTCAAAATGTAAGTAACGAGGTGTACGGAGAATGTATCAATGAAATTAAAGAGTAAAGTTTAAAATGGTATTATAAACTCCTGCTATAAAAATAAAATCACGTCAACTAATAAAAATTTGAGGCATTGAATAACAAAGCACCCTTCCATGCTACATTTTTCAGAACTTACGTACCGATATTTTACACGTAAATTTTATTATTAGAGCTCAAGTTTTCCCGTTGCAATTTATTCTTCCAATTGAGGCCATGAAGCAGCACCGAGAGCTCATCGTCAACAACACTCATCGCCTCTGTGCGTTTGCTACTAATCGCGCACTAAACCATCGTTTGCTACTAATCGTAGCGTCGGCGTCGAACAGAAAAGTGAAAAGGAATATAGTATTCTGCAGCCTTTCTCTCCTGTAGCTGCATCGCCAGGGTGAAACTACAAATCACACTTCCAGCGTTTATTTTTTTTAAATTTTAGCTGAGGCAAATTATTGTGTAATATGTGTAAGCAGGGGTCCCAATCTGGACACTTGGCGTAAAGGTCGGAGAGCAAAACAGCCGCCGTCGTTGATCTTGGCGCCGTCCAAACACTGCGGTCTTATCTCTGGCCACCTTTTTCGCCAAGTGTTCAGATTTATCCCCAAGGTGTATCTCTGTACTTGTTAATTGCTTCGGTTATATGTGTCGCGCGATCATGTTGATCACCGCATGAAGTTTTCATTATGTGTATTGATAGGCTTTCGTAAAAGATGAGCGGTGCGATTTATATATCTTTAATTCAGAGAGGTTTTAGCGTCAGTTGTCCTTTGTGTCGTGATGGGCGAACATTATTGAGGAATCAAGTAACATTTATTGATTTCAAGAATTCTGTCACTTATTCAATCACACTGTACCAGGTACGCGAAAAAGAGAAAACGTTTTAATCTAAAGCAGATTTTTGCATTCTTGTCCTCCTGTAATACGCTAGTTTTGAAAGTGCATTTCTTCTGGGGTGGTTTCATTTGAAATCGAACACGCTTGTTTGAGTGGGTCTTTCGATTTATATTTTAAAAAAAAGATATGTATTGCCCCATTTCCAAAAAAAAAAAAGAAAACCGCTTTTAATTTTTTTTAAAATATATTTCGTTTGACAAACGTATTGAGTGGAGCAGGGTGAAAATCTGTCTTTTACTCCGTGATTTTTCTACCCAGTTCTGTACGCTGGTATGAATACGGAAAGCATACAAAACTCACAGTAATTTTTTGTGCTATTGTATATTATTCCAACCTTTTTTTAGTTAAAGGAAAATACTTTTGTATTTTTGTTTATTGAGGTAAACATTGCCAAACATCGTCTCTTTGACAATCCGGTGACATATTCAGAGCCCTGTAACTCATGATTTTTTATATTTGTCGCGTACCAAATACTATGCGGGTGTAGTCCTATACATGGGCTATTGACGGGCATAAGTTTAGTTTATTTTATTTTCACGGACTTTTTTATATCAAATTTGAAATCTCGTCGAAAATGAGATTATCCGATAATTTGAACCCACTTTATCGAAAAACACTATTTTTTATTTCGTTCAATTTTTTTTATTATTGCTGCCGATCATATGAACTTTCAATTGGCTTGATGCGAATACCTCTTTCTTTGTTGAATATTTTCTAGAAGTGATCGAAGTCGCTCCCACTTTCTCGGAATGGCCAAACGCAGTTTCCGCAGGTCGGCTTCACTGCAAAAATTATACTGCTTATTTTTGTGTTAAAACGCAGCGGGTAAATTTATTTTGATTGAGAAAAGTGGTGATTGTGGCTACATGTTGTATTTTCTTAATTTTGTGATGATGGCAACTGACATTCCTTAGCCCGATCGTTAGCGGTGTAGTAGATGCTCCATTATCCGGTGAGTAAAGCCAGGGCACAAAGGGCGGAGATAACGGAACGAGCTCTTCATGTAGCCAGACCGGGGTCCTATATCTGTGCTATACATAGCTTGTAAGGCACACACGGCACGCCCGGCCCTTCGCGCTATAGGCCCATCTCCGTTACACCCAGGAAGCATCCGGCACGGGCGCCAATCCATGATGTGTCATGTCGCGTGCGATCAAATAACCATGTAATTACCTGTTTTTTATTGTTTGTGTGTATATCAAAAATATGTAATGTCACATGCCCCTTTTTAAGAAGGAAAAGTAGTATACACAAAAAAGTGGGGAAAACAGACTGAGTTTACATGAAGCGAAGACACTTTTTTACAGAACACAAACACCAATTGGCGATAAATAGGCACTTTTATTAATTAGCGCTAATATATTTAGGATGCACTTGTAATACAATATGTTGCTGTGCTTTAAATAGTCCAGTTCACAAGCAACACAATATTGTCACGAACGGAGGTAACACGAAGACAAGCAGTGAACTAAAAAAAAGGTTTAATAGGCGAACTTGTGCCAACCAAAAATAAGTAAAGAACGAAAGAGCGTCGAGGTGGCAGGCGGCGATTCGGCGGCGACAACAGAGAGCACGAGCGAGACTGACTCGACAAGGTCGCGGGCAGCTGCTTATCTAGAGTGCGTCGTTATCTCGAAAGTTCGGCAAAGAAAGTTCGAGCGTCGCGCGCTCGGGGCGAGGATGAACTGGCACTTTCGAGAACCACAAAGCAAAGGGAAAGTTACAATTAGTGCGAGAATGAATGAGAATCTTCTAGAAGACCGTGACCGGGCGTTGCTTTCTCGGCTCTGCGGGCGGCAATATTGGAACGTTTTGACAACAGCATCGGCTTGCCTCAGCGGAGAAGATCGAGCGCGGGGGCGAGCTGAACTTGGTACCGCAGCGGTCGGACGCAGCGGAGAAGTTCAACAGACTGGTAAGTCGAGACGGACAGAACGAAATCTGGAGCCAAAGCGAGCGGGCGGTGAACCCGAGACGGTGGCCTTTCTGTTTGAACGAGCGTGTGCAGTTAAAAATAAAAGTGTTGGGTTTTGTTCAAGACTGATCGATATCTCTGAATGCCAAGAAGCAACGATTCGCACATGCACAGAAGGCAGCGAAAGCAGTCACTTAATATGTCTGTAGACTTTTAGTTTCTTTACTTTGTCGCACCAAGCTTAATGCAAAGATTGTACGACCTTCGGAAATATGGAAATGGGATTTGACGATTTTATTTCAGGTGGCTACGGTAGATTTGTTTCGGTTAGGCACAGATTGCTCTGGTTTGGGAATAAATAAAGGATTGTTCTATTTTCCTCTTCAAAATAAAGCGCGTCCGGCCCAGGCGGACTTGGCACCGCTAGATAAACTGCATTGGCGAATCTGTCTTCCAAATTTCCGGAGACTGTACATCTCGGGCTGATGTCGCCTTAGGTTCCTGGCCCGGCTCGCGAACTGCGCACCGCACATGTGAGGAGCGTAATCCTGTGCGAGCACCTACTGAGGCCCATTCTTCTTTTTTGTGCTTTCTGAATATATCGATTTCTTTCTCAGGTAAGTCAAAAAACACAATGGTTCTTCTCATTGTTTTATCTTGTTTTCAAGGAAGTCATTTGGCGTCTGTATCTAGGAGCCGTCCTGCGAACGAAAATTGTGTACTGTGGCGAGGTGCTTCAAGCCTTACAACCTGTGTATAACACAAACAGATATATGACCCCGGTTTGGCTACGTGAAGAGCTCGTTTCGTTTTCTCCGCCCTTTGGAACTCTGGCTTTAGACATCGGATAATGGAACATAGGCTGAACCGCTAACGATCGGACTAAGGAATGTCCGTTGCCATTATTACAAAATAAAGAAAATAAATATGTAGCCAAGCACGAGTGTTCTCAATCAAAATGAATTTATCCGCTGCGTTTGAACGCAAAAATAAGCAGTATAATCTTTGCAGTGAAGTCGACCTGCGGAAACTGCGTTTGGCCGTTCCGAGAAAGTGGCAGCGATTTCGATCACTTCTAGAGAACATACAACAAAAAAGGGGAAAACGCTTCAAGCCAATTGAAGGTTCATATGATCGGCAGCAATAATAAAAAAATTGAACGAAATAAAAAATGATCTTTTTTGATCAAGTGGGTTCAAAATATCGGTTAATCTCATTTTCTACGATATTTCAAATTTTATATAAAAAAGTCCGTGAGAACAAAATAGACTAAACTTATGCCCGTCGATAGCCCATGTATAGGACTACACCCGCATAGTATTTGGTAAGCGACAAATATAATAACTCATGAGTTACAAGGCTCTGAAGATGTCACCGGATCGTCAAAGTGACGATGTTTGGAATTTTTTCCTCAATAAATAAAAATAACAAAGTATTTTTCTTTCAAGTAAAAAATAGTCTAAATAACACACAAGAGCAGAAAAAAATACGGTGAGTTTTGTATGCTTTCCGTATAATAACAGCGTACAAAACTGGGTAGAAAAAACACGGAATAAAAACAGATTTTCACCTTCTCCACTCAATATATTTTTGTGAAACAAAAAATATTTTTTTTGAAGTTTGAAAAGAGTTTTTGTTTTTTTTCAGGAATGGGGCAATTACACATATTTTTTAAATAAAAATCGAAAGACCCACCCCAACAAGCGTTTTCGATTTCAAATGAAACCACCCTCCGAGAATACACCAAATACTTTTTCAGGTAACCCGCAATTTCATTATATTTAGTTTGATAACAGGACTCTAGTTCTAAATATTTTTGTATAACTTCACAACCTAAGAAAAAAGTGAAGTTCTAGATGCAACCCACTCTTTTTAACATATGCTGCGTTGGTATATCGCCCACTTGTTCCAGTGCATATATTGTCAGGAATGACAAGTGAAGAGGCGACAAAAACTGAAGGAAACTAAACGTTTAATGGGGCGAACTTGTGCCCCAAACATAAAAGGAATAGAAGATGTCAACAGAGCGTCACGACCGTCGAAGTCGGCGTAGCAGCAGGATGGAACGCTGAGGCGATACTGACTGCGGATCTGCACGCGGAGCCCCATATGTGTACGCGTGGGCTTCTGGAACAATCGGTGTAGAAGGTTCGGCGCGTAGAACTTTCTAACCTCAAATCAGCAACACGGTTCTAGAATTTACCAGAACATCACATTACAGAGATCAACAAAACTGTGTAACCACGGCTAGGAATCGAACCTCGGTTTTTTGTGTGGAAGCCGAGCGCGATAACCGTTGGGCCACGAGCGCGCTGCCTGCTTGGTCCGCTGCGCTCGTTGAACCACACTTTACGGGAATTTTGTAAACAACACACAGTGCACCACTCACAGTACGGTCTCTATCATTCTTTCTACAGCCAGTTCTCTTCTTCAAAAAATAAGTTAATTTGGCCAGGCGAGTAGCGGGTTTAAAATCTACACTAATAGCGACCTTCCCCACCAAGGACTTCAGGACCCGTCTGTTGGAGATCTTGTCAAGGCCCAGTTTTCGCAAGCGGCTCCAGGGCAGTCGTCTACCGTGTTTAGGCATTTATTTCTTTGTCTAAAATGGTTTCTGCTGGGAGTTTGGAAAGGAGGACAGCAAGCCGTTTTGGTCTAGGTTTAGTTGTCATTCGAGAAATGTAAAAAGGGGTGTGGTCAAATATGTGTCATTTAAACCGCTGCAATTTTCATATTACGCCGTCTGGGTCCTCGGTTAGAAAAACCGCTACGTGGACTGTCTTTGGAAGTTTATGGTTGGGATTTTGTATCTCCTACAATCCTTCGGTTGATAAAACCCAGTGATGTCTTAAGAACTGAAGCAATTGATAAGAAAAAGGTTGCCTGTTTTTCGTATTTCCTTGACGAGTCTCATAACCTGAAGGAGTTGGAGGGAAAGTTTGGTATTACTGTAGATTCTAAACTCGATTTTGTCTGGACAGACTAGCTCCTTTTTGGCAGAGAGAAGTGGCTGTAGTAATAATCCTAGTGAACATTCTCTGGGTGTTGATCTTGGTGCAGTTTACACAATTTCCGTAAAGTGTGGTTCTTGCTATGTTGACCATACTGCTAGAAGCATTATGACCGATTGTGTGAACACAGGACAGCCGTTAAAAATAGCAACGAGGCTTCCAAGTAGGCAAATACATGTCCCGGTGCGTTGATTGTCGTGTTCTGTGGTAGGACACTGAGATTTTGTGTACGAAAAGAGACGTCTATGAACGACTTGTAAAGGGGTCGTTGAGTATTTCCAGGAATAGTGGATGTCGGGAGTTTTTGATGATTTCCAGGAAATGATGATGATTTTCATTAATAGTGGATGATGATTTCCACGAATAGTTTGGTGTGCAGAATAGCACCCGATGTAAAAAGCCTTGTGTCAATTGCCCCACGGCAAACGCCCCGTTCTTTTGGCCCCGCTTTTAAAAGCCTCAGGTTTAAAAGCCCATGACGCAAATCTTTCGACTCAGGCTGCCGAGTCTTTAACATGACGGTGGAGCATTCTGATTTTACATTAGAGACAGCAAGTGTGCACGCGAGTTTGTGTAACCTAATCACGCCGTACCGGGACTCAAGCAACTAATAACTGGTAAAGCTTCCTGTTCTTCAGGCGTGCACTAAAGATATACACCTCCTGCGACGTTAGAAAAGATATTAAGCACAAAATATCAGTCACTGGAAAAACATTTGAAATTACCGCTTTAACTAGAAAACATTGAACCAAAGCTTTCATCGACTCCGAAGCACACGCAGATTCACATTTCGACGAAGTGTGTTCTTTCAAAAGTGTTAACCCGCAGCTAATGCGCCATGCTTATCGGAGCGCCAAACACTAGTTTCATTCTTAATACGTAGTTCTAAAGCAATATTTGTATCAATCCAGGTCGATCAGATCTATAATTCTGCTTCCGAGGCGCCTCTACGACAGCGGAGTCCATCGCTGGTGAAGCACGTTTATGCAGTTAGCCACTTGTACGTCATTCTACACCTTTCGGCAGTTCAACTATACCCAATTTTGTATTTTCTTTCATTTAAAAGACACTTTCTAGACCCTTCACAAATTAGGTTAAGATAGAACAATGCTGGCTGAAGAGCGAACATGGTGGGAAGGCGTCAGTGGGGACGGGGCTTTTGGCACAGAGGGAATATGGGACAAGGTAATTGAACGCGGTGTTTTCGAAACGTGCGGCTAATGACGCAGGACCTTTGCGACAGGCATTCTGCTAGCGGAGCAATCGTTTTACACCAGTTTTAGTAATATGTCCGTCGCACACACCAACCCCATTAAAAGGTATAATCCGTAATTGTTTTTTGCATTTTGGACTATTGTCGGTGACCGGTAAAGAGAAAAACGGCAAATGCCCCATAAAGGGAACGGTATTCCTACGTGAGCCAATCGGGTCCAAGCAGATTTGTGACGTCACAATTTTAAGAACCCCACTCGTTTTTTTTTTTTTGTTTTTTTTAGCGAACTTTTTTAACATGGTTGTGTCGACCTAGCAACGAAACGCCTATTTCTCGCAGAGATTATCCTGCTCTAAACAATGGTATTTTACGTACCCGAGTTTACACCCCACCGTGTTAACGGTATTGGCTTTCGTCCGCAGTAGCGTTTGTGCGACGACATGAGCATCCAGCGATGATATCACCAAATACCGTTGAGACTAATACAGGAAACTCCCATGTAAAACGGGAGACTGAAGTAGAAAGCGATCTTGGCGGTATGGAGTGCACAACTCGCCACTTTACCCGGAAATGAATCAAGTGGGTGTGACTCACTAAAGAAATTGATAGTCTATGAAATATTCCCTTTTTTGATGGAGCATAGAGAGCACAAGCTCGTCATATTGGACCTCTTGGTATTTTTTATGTTAAAATGCAGTGCATTGTATAGACCAGTCAGGATTTGTTTAGCGATTTTGTACAATCCAAATAATTAACCTTTTCTGAGCTTGTTGATTCATTTAATTTATTGCTACCGAAACATGTCTTATAATATGTTCTTGGCTCTAAGTGACCATATTTGGCAATAGTCATCAATATTTTTTGGAGCTTGACTTGAAATGATTCTAAGTGACTAGAAGTGATTAAAATTGATAATTATGTGATTTTTTGTTTGGTTACAGTTATGAAAATCTTCAAGTAGCTTTTGTTGGCTATTAGCATCTTCTTTGACCAGATTGACCTAAATGGCTGCCAATGGCTACTGATCAGATATTTGACAATTATCTATTTCGGCGTTGTTGAATGCATATAGCTTCAACTGGCAATTATTGGCTACCTGTCTCAACTTTTATATATTTGCTAGATATAGATACATATGTTAATAAGGAGTAATGGAAACTGAGCTATTTCTGTTTATAAACTTGAAGGACTTCAGGTGGCTATTTGTTGGCTATTAGAATTTATTTCTGACCAGATTAACTCAATGGCTACTAATGGCTGTTAGTATAATAGCAATTATCAGATGTCTGAGTGTTTGTGAATGAGAATGGCTCAAGTGGCAATTATTGGCTATAAGCACCTTTTTTCGAATAGATTGACTGCAAATGGTTACAAAGCACTATTAGTAGATAACTAAATTGCTTGAGCTTTTTTTATTTACAAAATGGAATGGCTTCAAGTGGATAATGTTGGCTCTTTGTATTTATTTTTTAAAAGATTGAATTGAAATGGCTGCTGATGGATATTGATGAGATTATTAAACAATTACCTGCTAATTCGGTGCTTAAAATGAGTATGGCTTCAAGCGGCCGCTTAGCTTTTTTTATTTACAAAATGGAATGGCTTGAAGTGGATAATGTTGCCTCTTTGTATTTATTTTTAACCAGATTGAATTGAAATGGCTGCTGATGGATATTGATGAGATCATTAAACAATTACCTGCTAATTCGGTGCTTAAAATGAGTATGGCTTCAAGCGGCCATTATTGGCTTATGCATCAAATTTTAGCTAAATTTGACTGAACTGGCTATAAACACTAAACGCGCATAAATATCAACACTAGTCAATAGTGTTGATATTTATGGGCGTTTTAGTGTTTACTAACTGGGATGACTTTAAGTGGCTATTGTTTGCTACTAGCATCTATTTCTGACCAGATTGGCTTCAAATAGCTAGCAATGGCTAATAGTGAGTATAATTGACAATTATGTGCTATTTCAGTCTTTCTGGATGAAAATGGCCACAGGTGGCTACTACTGGCTATAAGCATTTTTTATTGCATTGGCTTGATTTGGCAACAAATGGCTATTGTGACTAGTGTTGATAGTTATGAGTGATTTTTGTGTTTATTAACCGGAATGGCTTCAAGTGGCTATTGTTAACTATCATCATATATTTCCAACAAGATTGGCTTCAAATGGCTAGCAATGGCTATAAGGGCGTATAATTGACAATTATGTGATATTTCAGTGTTCATGGATGAAAATGGCCACAAGTGGCTATTACTAGCTATAAGCATTTATTTATATTGCAATGGCTTGATTTGGCTACAAATGGCTATTAGTGACTAGTGTTGATAGTTATGAGCGATTTTTGTGTTTACCAACTGGAATGGTTTTAAGTGGCTATCCAGATTGATTTGGATAATGCAATGCCTGGCGATGGTTATGACCAGGATTGGCCATTGAAATGTGCTAGCAAGGGCCTTACGTACCAGTAGGAGTCATAGCCATTCTGACAATTACTTCAGCTGCTTATTGTCTAGAATCGCATTTATGACCAGATTGCTTGAAATGGCTAGCAAGTGGCTACTAGTATACTTGACAATACTGTGCATTTCAGTGTTTATGATAATGGCCAGATTAGCTTTGCATTTGTTTATTGCAATTGGAGCAAATGGCTATTAGTGACTAGTGTTGATAGTAATGAGCGATTTTCGGGCTTACCAACTGGAATGGCTTTAAGTGGATATTGTTGGCTATTATCATCCATTTCTGTGGAGATTGGCTTCAAATGGCTAGCAATGGCTATTAATGTGTGTAAACAATTCTGTGCAATTTCAGTATTTATGAATAAAACAGGCTACAAGTGGCTATTATTGGCTATAAGCATTTATTCTTTATTACAGGGTGATTCAAGGAGACGCCAGGCTCTTTAAATCGACCGCAAAATTCGGTTTCTTAACCTATCGCGCTACGATTGTGTGCAGCGTCACCACCAGATGGTGCAAATTTTTGTAAAATTTGCAAAGAGCGAACTTACCTGAGGAAAAAGTAAAGAAAGAAAAAGGCTTAGCTCCTATGGAAACGCAGCGACGCCACCGGTCTTCAAACAACACGGCGCCGTTTCGCACGGGAGACAAGAGATGGCGCAAGGGGTCGCGACGCCAACTGCCGCCAATGAACGAACATACGACGCCTAAAGCCGGCGTCTTTAGCAGACAAAGTACTGCAGTTCCTTGTTGTTACCGCGCCTGTTTTTGTTTCTGCGACTGTCGCCGCCTGAGGAACGCGCGCCGCATTTGAGTCGAAAAGATCGTCTGCTGAACACGCCGGCTCTCGGCGCCGTATGCTCGTTCGTTGGCGAAGTTGGCATCGCGACCGCTTGCGCCATCTCTTGTCTCCCGTGCGAAACGGTGCCGTGTTGTCTGAAGACCGGTGGCGTCACTGTGTTTCCATAGGAGCTAAGCCTTTTTCTTTCTTTACTTTTTCCTCCAGTAAGTTCGCTCTTTGCAAATTTAAAAAAAGCACCATCTGGGGGCAACGCTACACAAACTCGTAGCGCGATAGGTTAAGAAACCGAATTTAGCGGTCGATTTAAAGAGCCTGGCGTCTCCTTGAATCACTTAGTAGATTGGCCTGAAATGGCTAAAAATGACCATTAGTGAATAGTGTTCATAGTTATGAGCGATTTTTGTGTTTACTAACTGGAATGGCTTTTAGGGGCTATTGTTGGCTATTGGCATATATTTGTGAGAAGATTGGCTTCAAATGCTAGTAATGGCTATTAGCGAGTATAATTTGACAATTATGTGCTATTTCACTGTTTTTGGATGAAACTGGCTACAAGTGGCTATTACTGGCTATAAGCATTTAGATTGGCTTAAAATTGCTACAAATGGCTAGTAGTGATTAGTGTTCATATAAATAGTCATGTTTTATGTTTACTAACTAGAATGGCTTTTAGTGGCTATTGTTGGCTATTAGCATCTATTTCTGGCCAGATTCGCCTCAAATGGCTTGCAATGGCTATTAGCGAGTATAACTGACCATTCTGTTCTATTTCAATGTTTATGGATGAAACTGGCTACAAGTGGTTGTTATGGACTATAAGAATTCATTATCTATCAAATTGGCTTGAAATAGCTACTATGGCTATTAGTGGCCAGTCTTGATAGTTATGAGCAATTTTACTGTTTACTAACCAGACTGGGTTTTAGTAGCTGTTGTTTGCCATTATCATTCATTTTTGACCAGATTGGCTTCAATGGGATAGCAATGGCTGTAGAAAGTATAATTATAAATATTCATGAATAGCCATTTATAGCCATTCAATGGTCTTTCTTTTCGGATCTAAAATACTGAACAAAAACTACTTTTATAAATAATTGAAACGTTTGGCGCCACTTATATTTTGTATTTCGACTAAAAAGGAGCTTTTAGCGGCTCTGACCAGTAGAAAGCCCAGGACATAAGACGTCACATTTTGCGCGCATTCGGTACCGCGAGTCCCCCTCGTCGGTGGAGGAAGTTTTCGCCTCTTCCGGTTAAATATGACGCACTGATATTTAGTTACTCTCTCCGTGCCCCCTGGCTTGCCCGAACCCCAAGAGACGTGGAAATCGCAAAAAGGTAGACGCTAAAATATGATTGCAGGGCCCCTTTAAAGGGACACTGACATGGTGTTTATGCTCCCCGAGGTTTTTAATTGTACATAACATATGAGAGCCCAACTACCCAGAACACAATTTGCGACTTGAAATTCGGTTTCTCTCCACCCGAAAACCGCCCATCAAGAACTGGCCGGTTCGAGTCTCGCTGACTCTCTTTTCCGTGGTCACGGGCCGTTTTCTAAGGTATCGATGCGACCACCAAATTTATTGAAAGTCGTTGGTCACTGAAGGCACACACTCAATATTAAAAATAGAAAAAAATATGAAACCCATTTTTTGTGGCGTCTAGAAAGCTGCAAATACGTTGATTGAAAAAAAAGTTCTACAGAGAACCGGAAGCGTTCTTTGCGTGCGTCGTTTCGCGTATCGTGGGACTCGCGGGGACGGCGATGGCAGCGGAAGACGGGCGTGGGAGCTCTACTTCAGAACTGCCTGCCTTTAAAAGAGAAATTTCGGACTGATCAAAATAATTGGTATTCATCCCGTACGACACGCCCGACCACCAAGCCGATTTGCATGAAGACGTCGCCGAGCCGTCGCTCCCTTCTCGTGGCTGAAGACATCGCTCGCGCAAACTTCAAGCACGACGTGTCTACTTCGAGTTGAATATGCACGCGTACGATTTCTTTACTAGGTGCGAATGTCGCCAATGCGTGGTGCTTCCCGACTTCGACCCCGGAGTGCTTTTGATGGATGGAAATCGGCAGCAAACTTTACAATTTACAGTTTACCGACTGAATTATTACTAAGGAAAGAGATCCCCCTGTAACGACATCCCCAACTAGCTCAGTGGGAACGACGTCCGCTTTACACGCGGCAGGACCGAATTCAATTCCCAGAAATGGCAGTTTTTTTTTTCTTTTTCAAACATTATCTGATGTTTGAAGTTCTTTTTTTGTTACAATTATCACTGAAGAAGCCAACAAAAAATAATAAACAAATGTTGTGGACGAAACATCGCTGAATTAAATGGGATGGGATTTCGTTTTTGACACCTGCGAACTCAATGAAATCACTTTCCACAAAATGCAAGGAGCATATAAATCAGGTAGCGTCCGCTTTCCGAGGTGCCCGTAAATGTTCTACAGGAACTGCAGCCAGACATTGGTTCCGATCCCGTTGATCTTTCGGAAACTCTGTCGCACAATGCCAATTTTTTCGGACGCAGGATATGTGAGCCAGCTCTTCACGCAACATCTTGGGTGTATTCTTTGCGGAGCCGATCATGAAAATTAAACACGGGCACTCACTACTCATCTCCAATTCCTCAATGTACAACTCATCTTGGAGTACAGAACAGCGAGCTGAACAAACATAACTGCAAAGAATCGATTCTTTGTCTTCCAGAAGAAGACAAAGAATCGTGAAACAGATCTGAGCAAATTGTGAAGAACTTTATTCAAACGCACCTCGGAATTGAGGCCGGAGAAATCGAGCGCGCACACCGATGGGGAAGGCAGCGGGGGACTACCCTCGTCCGATCATTGTTAACTTCCGTAGCTTTAAAAAGATGCTGGAAATCCTTGAAAATGCGTCAAAGCTGAAACAACTCGAGAATTGGCGTGTTTGGGTCGATGAAGACTTTTCACCTAACATTCGTCATGCTCGAAAAATGCTATGGGAGTACGGTAAGCCTCTCCGTTCGAACCAGACCCGTGTGCGCCTTGTTTTTGACAAGCTTTTCGTTGGCTATCGTATGTTCTTTTCCAATGCGGAATCGGGTGATGTGATCGAACAGGAAAGAACAAGCTCTGTGCCTACACATGCTGAATCATGGCGTCGCGCAAAAGAGCGCCTTTCGGGAACTGTACCTTTTCTTGTCGCCAATTTTAGGAGTCTTATTTCCAAGCAAGAAGAACTTTTGTGTTCGATCGAAATCTGTAAACCGCACGTCATACTTGGAACGGAAACTTGGCTTTCCAGTGACATTGATAACCGTGAGCTTGTTTTAGATAAAGATTATCTGCTCTATCGAAAAGACCGGTTGCATTCAAAAGGTGGAGGGGTGCTTATCGCTGTTAAAAAATGTTTCCACCCTGTCGCTGTCGAATTAAAACCGATCTGGAAATGGTCTGGGTTCGCGTTAAGTTGTCGTTTTCTTATGTAATGGTTGGTGTATGCTACAAGCCGCCACATGTTACCGTTGATTTTGTCCGTGATATTTGTATTAACCTTGATGATGTTATTTCTCGTTACCCCGGATGTCCTGTATTTCTTGGAGAAGATTTTAATTATCCAGGAATTGACTGGATTTCTTGTGAACCGCTACCAGACTGTAGACATGTTTCCGAGTGTATAGAGTTCTTGAATGTTTTTAAATCTCTTTACCTCTCTCAAGTTGTTCTTGAGCCTACCCGAGGAACCTCCATTCTAGACCTGTTTTTTACGACTGCCCCTGACATAATTAAGCGCGTAAATGCTCTTGAACAGATTAGTGATCACAAAATGGTGATAATCGAAGTCGAAATGGCAACTCAACACCCCGCAACCAGGTTAAAGAAATTCATGACTATTCAAAGGCAAAAACTAACGAAATAAGCACAGTTGTGAGGATCTTTTTAGATAAATTTGAGTGGTCCTTCCGCTTACAATCGGTCGAAGAAAACTGGTCCGCATTTAAAAATCAGCTGAATCGTATTCTCAACGACTTTGTTCCAAGAATAAAAATCCCGAACAACCCTTTACGTCCGTGGTTTTCTAAAAACTTAAGTCTTTTCTTAACAAAAAGAAACGCTTGTACAACAGGGCCATGGAAAGCAACGATAATCTATCTTGGGACTTTTATAACTCCCATTCATCTATATGTGCTCTCGAAATTAAAAAAGCTAAAAAAAACTTTCTACAGAGATGATTTACATGGCCTTCTGAAGTCTAATCCAAAAAAATTCCGGAATTGCATAAATCCGCTGAAAACAAGTTCTAGTCGTAGCTTTACGAATGCGGAGGGAAATAGATGTACCGACCTTGAAACTGCTAACAATTTTAATGAATGTTTTAGTGAAGTTTTTACCAATGAATCGTTTCCGTTACCTTCTTGTGAATTAACCTATGACCATGCGTTTTTGGATAAAATCACTGTTTGTTCACGTGGTATAGGAAAAATCATAGAAGGCCTCCCTTATCGTTCTTCGCCAGGCATAGATGGCATTAACACTAAATTATTGAAACTTACGCTGCCATTTTCTTGCGACATTTTAGCTTTGTTGTATCAGCAATCCCTCGAAGAAGGGAATTTGCCGAATGACTGGAAGCATGCAAAAATTATTCCTGTTAACAAGTCCGGTGACACGTCATGTTTAAATAACTACAGACCTATATCGTTAACGAGCATTCCCTGTAAAATTTTAGAGCATGTCATATATAGTCATATTATTAATTTTGTTTTGGAGAATAACATTCTTTTTGAGGGACAATATGGCTTTAGGAAAGGGAAATCGTGCGAAACGCAACTCTTCGAGCTTTTTACTGATCTTTATGAAAATGTTCATTCGCTCCAACAGACCGACATCATATTTCTAGACTTTTCTCGGGCGTTTGACTGCGTACCACACCAGCGGTTATTACAAAAACTTGAAACGTTGAATATGGACCCTTCACTTTTATCTTGGATTAGACAATTCCTTACGAATAGAACCCAATCTGTTGCAATTTCTGATCAGTTATCATCAAGCACTGATGTTAAGTGTGGCGTGCCCCAGGGCTCCGTGCTAGGACCTCTTCGTTTTCTTATTTATATAAATGATATCCCTGCTAATATTTCTTCATCAATTCGACTCTTCGCAGACGATTGT
Source organism: Ixodes ricinus (assembly GCA_037355805.1). Classification (NCBI taxonomy): domain Eukaryota; kingdom Metazoa; phylum Arthropoda; class Arachnida; order Ixodida; family Ixodidae; genus Ixodes; species Ixodes ricinus. Next base: position 60,875 of record JAZHYW010033011.1, on the reverse strand, counting down.
GTGCTGTATAAAAATATAGTACATACAGCCCACACCTGTACACTTCAAAACGATTTGAATTCTATTGCTTCATGGTCCAACAGGTGGCAGATGCGAATTAACATCGAAAAAACAAAATATATGACTGTGACAACAAAGAAATCATCAATCAGTTGCAACTACTCTATCAATGGTGTCCCTCTGGAAAAGGTAAATATATATAAATATCTCGGTGTTTTCATTTCGGATACTCTTAGTTGGCACGATCATATTAACTACATAGTTGGGAAAGCCAGTCGTTCCTTAGGATTCATCAGACGGAATTTGTATTTAGCTCCCCCTGAAACTCGTTTACTAGCTTTTAAGTCCTTTGTCAGATCTCAGCTTGAATACGCCAGCATAATATGGTCTCCCCACCAGGATTACCTAATTGCCCAAATAGAAAAAATTCAAAACAAAGCCGCGCGCTTCATATATAGTGACTATTCACCATACATGAGCGTTTCAGCGCTGAAACAAAGGGCTAATCTACCTTTATTAGACGCCAGGCGCAAAGTCTCCCGTCTGGCGTTCATTCACAATATTTATTACTTTGATATTAACCTTAAGGAACGCTTATTGCCTCCCCCTCATCGCATCTTTCCCAGACATGATCATCCTTACAAAATTTGTTTATCAAATTGTCGTACTAACCAATTCCGCAACTCGCCATTACAGCTCGCAATTACAGAATGGAACTCATTGCCCCACCACGTTGTAAATATAACTGATAAGAATGAATTCAAATCTACATGTGAACGTTTGTTCCACTTTTCCCAAGAATGAGTTATAGGATGGTGTTCTTTTTGTTTTTCATGTGCGAAGGTAGTTTAATTTCTTTTTCCTTTAGCCTGGTTGGCATGATGCTCCCTGTTTGTGTACGAGTGTTTTTCTTCTGAGTGGGTATATTATGTTATTTTTGTTTGTGTACGAGTGTTCTTTTTCTTGAGTTTGTGTATTTGCACTGTTTTTTGTATTTAGGCAAATATGTACGAAATTTATTGTTGTAATATTTTTGTCAAAAACGTGTACTCCCCCCTCATACAATGCCCGAAAGGGCGCTTTGAGGTATATTAAATAAAATAAAATAAAAAAATAAAAACAGTTACCGCTACGCTGCGTGTCGTCTGCTACGCAGAGGGGGAAAAAAAGCGCACGGTCGAGTGTAGCCACGTGACTTCCGGCACTCTCTCCTCTCCAGTCCTCCCACCTCCGTGCGCGGCGTTCGGTTTCGGTTTCGAGCAGTTGCGCCTTTTGGATTTATTAAAAAGAATACGCTACTGTGTTGCAAAATATTAATTGGGTAGTCCTCCAACACCCTAATGAAGCGCCTGGCAAAAAATTGAAAATTAAAATTTTGGGGGTGTTAAGGGGCACGAAATGGTTTCTGAAGATTCTTGTTTTTGTTTTATATATCATAGTAGGTGCCAATTATTAAGTATTCCAAGCTTAAAATGACAAATGCGCTTATTAAGCTCCATGATGATAGAAATACACGCGGAGTATGTTTTCTCTCGCCTTCTTTTGGTGCGAGTGATGTGCCCGCTCGTCTGCTTTCCGGAGCGTTTCTGCGCATTACGTCTTAGCTTCTTACGAAGGCGCAACAGATGCAACTACTGTGGACGGAACCAAAAGAGTCCGAGAAGCAGCGTGCCTGCGGATCACTTCGCGCGGGAAGCCACCGCTTGCGATTGGCTGACGAGAACCATCCGTCGTTCTCCACGATCTTTGATTATATTTTTAATAGGAAAACAGGCGGCGCAGAACTCTTTATTTTTAATTTATTTTGAGGAAACTATGAGCCCGCAGAATGAGTTATGATCAGGAACAAACGATCCCAGAAGCCTCTTTACTGCCCCTCCCACAAGGCGTAGGTGCCAATTTAAAGTCCCTCGATTTTTTTTTCTTCACACAAGGGACATCAGTGCAAGCTGGAAGCAAAATGCGCAAGGAACCAGCGAGGCTCCCGTCGAGCCCGGATTCCCTGGATTATCGCCTTCGGCATTGTTGTATTGTACCGTAAAAGGAACCGACAGTGGTTAGCCTAGTCACTGTGCGTGACGTACATCTTTTATTCTATCTCATCTTCTTCCTCCTTTTCTCCCGCCCCAGTCCATCCAGTCCTAACTTCTTTCTCAGCCAACACGACAGGAAGACACGCTGCCTTTGGCTGCCACACAAACACTGCACCGGGGGCTTTATCCCCCGGAGCTGACAGCGCGGTGGAAACTGCACACCATTGGACCAGTGAAATGTCTGTCTCGCACCACGTTCTCACCTCCTCTCGCATGTGGATCCATTCCCCTCTCCTCCTCTCCGCAACTGGATCCATTCATGGGCTTGAGAGATTTCACGAGCTATTCACCAATGTTTGTTTGCAAACGAGCTCGCTATCAGCCCCTATCGGCGGACCCCTGCGCGCTTCCGGTTTTCTCTTCTTTTCCTTTGGTGCCGCATCCTGTTGTTATTTGTACTACTTTCTACAATGCACTAATCTTCTTACAAACATATTACAGAAACTTCTTCGAAGGAAACTCGTCTTACCCGATCGCTGTGCGTTTCTTAAAAATAAATAGATACACTACCGGAAGTCCGCTTGGACACAAAATACTGTGGCGCCCCTCGAGGTATCAACTCCCGCCGAATGTGGTGAATAGTTGTAAAACGCTAAACAAGACTCTCCAATGTACTTTTTTTTTTCTGAAATGTTGGTTTGAATTTATTTGCTGTGAGAGATGCTTTCAGCGCGCGAGCTCTTGTTCGATAAGGGCACCCTTCAAAAGTGCAGCTGCTCTTTTGCCTCGGTATTACGCAGATCATACGATTCTTAACCCCTCCAACTAGCAATTTGGTAAATGGGTTTTATCGACGTGATTTGATCTGCCATGGCAATCAGTTCGTATGATGATGCTTCACGTACATATCTTCTCGTCGGCACTGCGCTCTTCCATCAACAGTTTCATCAAAAGGAGCGTTCTTTCGTTTCACAACATAGCTTGCTTTGCGATAGCATACATGGGCGAGCCCTGCGTACTTTACGCGTCTGTAACGGTCCGCCGGTCGGTTTGTCGTTCTGCAACCACACAATAGATTCGAGCCTCTACGTAACCACGGTGAAAAAAGCACTCCATATTAAAATCATAATGTCACGTGACTATGATTCGCGGGGCGATGTGATCATCGTCACTGACGAATCCATGAATCTCGAACAAGAGTTCACCCTTCAAAAGCTCACCGTGCAAAAGCTCCCGATTTTTTCACGGACCAGCACAAAACTTCAGCACTTTTTTCCAGGGACCCGGACGAAAGCTCACCATTTTATGACTGCACATGATCAAAGGGTTTAAGGATATTTTTTTATTAATATTATTTCACTGCCGATCATGATATTAGAGCCGAATGTTTTTTTTTCCGGTGACCGAAAACTCCGACCAGAAATGTCTCAAGATTCAAGCTTGGAATTATAGTCCTTATAAAACATAACTGTCAAGCGAAAGCAGCGGCTGTTTTCAAAAGTTGCGCTTTATGAACGGTAACTATGACAAATGCGCGATAATGCAGTAATTGCCGCAATTATCACAATTGCCACTGGCACAAAATATAATAACTTAAAGGAGCACGAAATGGTTTCTGGAAACTTTTTTTTTTTTAATATACCATAGTAGGTGGCAATTATCAACTATTCCAAGTTTGAAATAACAAATCCGTTTATTAAGATTATGACAGTAGAAATACACGTGGAGTATGTTTTCCCTTGCCTTCTTTCGATGCGAGTGATGTGCCCGGTCGTCTGCTTTCCGGAGCGGTTCTTCACAATACTTCTTAGCTACTTACGAAGGCGCAACTGATGCAACTACTGTGGACGGAACCAAAAGAGTCCGAGAAGCAGCGTGCCTGCGGATTACTCCGCGCAGGAAACCACCGCTCGCGATTGGCTGACGAGAACCATCCGCCGTTCTCCACGATCTTTGATAACATTTTCAATAGAAAAACAGGCGGCGCAGAACTATATATTTTTAATTTATTTCGAGGTCTTATAAGCCTGTAGAATCAGTTAGGATCAGGCACGTAGCCAGGATTTTGTTTTGGGGGGAGGGGGGGGGAGCGTTCATGACGAAATGCTGTATGAGGGGGAGAGGGAAGAGGAGGCCCCAGAAAAATGGAAAATATGGGGGAAGGGAGCCCGGGACCCATGCCCCCCCCCCCCCCCCCGGCTAAGTGCCTGTTTAGGATCAAGAACAGACGATTTCAGAAGCCTCTTTAGTGCCCCTGCTATAACGCACAGGTGCCAATTTGTTCAGCTTAGTTTGTCGCGCAGGGCTTCTTTCACCTAAATTAGGTGCACAAACAATTCAACTGAATGATAAACTGATCTTAAAATTAGTCGACGCATGAACAGTAAATCAACCAGGATCTTGACCGAGCCTCCTTCACCTGACACAGTCATTCGCCTAGTGCGGTTCTGTCCGGATGCGTCAAAATAAACTGCTGAGATTTTGTCCGGTGAGCTTTTGTTTGGTTACCTTCATTGATTACGCGTCCGTACCACTGTGCTTTTTGATTATATACGAGGCTCTACGCGGCTTTTTTATGCTAGTTATGTGCGTGCATAATTTTGAACTGCTATGAAAGTTACGCAGAATCAACGCAAACAAGGCGATGTTATCGCATTTTGGCCTCTTTGAGGTCCCAATTAGATAGCCAATCTTTCTGGACAGATATTTCCGCTACTGAAAGTGTGAAGAGCGAGACAGCGCCGAATATTGCGCTCTCCACAGTGCGAGTATCTCGGTGGTCATGCGGACGAACCCGTATATGTATACTGGCTTTCAGATTTATGCCTCGCTATATTACTCATGGTCGGGTTAAAGGAGCCTCATGTACCCCTATCTTGAGCAGCTGTGAGGGAAAGCACCGCGCTTGTTTTATGCTGACCAAACGGCGAGCACTACGAGCACGGCCAACGTTGCTAGCATGCACTTCCGTTACATGGTTTCAGCGAGGCAAGTGAAGCCAGTAGGCTAATTCCATCCACGTGTCGAATTGTGTAAGTCTCGACGTTCTCAATGATGGCTTCGACAAATTGTGTAGCGGTCGACCGCTGGAACGTGTGCAAATGTCCGGCCGTGGGTGCGGGAGAAGCACATATAAACGATCTGTCAATAAAGGTTGTCAGCTGCGTTTGAGGCGTTTTGTTGTCCTGTCCCTTGTTTTTCCGTCGCTTCCAGTTTTAACGATGTGAAAAAATAAATTATCTTTGAAACGTCGCTTCCAGTTTTAACAATGTGGAAAACAAAACAAAAAACAAAACAAAAAACAATTATCTTTGAGATATGGCGATCGACACTCGTTCACGCTGCGGATGAGAAAGATGCGTGAGGAATACGCCAGTCCACGGGCAACGCTAAGTAGGCGCGAGAATTACACGTGCTTGCGAGAGAGGTATGCACCCTTATTTGCGGATCCCGAAAGAAAACGAACGCCCTTGACCGGTTTTGGTGAACGAGAGCAGGAATATACGCAACATGAGTACCATATGGGAAACTTCAGTGATTACGCGTCCGGATTTTATGTTCGAAATCTGGCTGAACATCACGCGAAGAAAGCGGCGAAGAAACAGAGTAGATATTTGCTGCTCGTCCCGTCTACTCCGTTCGTCTTTGTCCCTGCTGTTCCTTGGTTATTAGAAAATGAGCCAGCGAAGCTGGTTTCCGAGGCCATGGGGTGACCTGAAATATGCTTTCCAAACACATCTATCCGCTGTGTAAGCGTCTGTATTGTTTATTTCGTTCATGTTTTAAACCGGGGTCTAAGCTTGTTATACTTCTGACCAGCTTGCCATCACACATCGTAGTGGAGTACTACTGCATCAAGAGCTATATGATACATCTGGCTTCTCCTACTCTCCACGAACAGACCGCAGACACTTCCAGTGGTGCGACAGCGTTTTGAGGCTATGGTTGATACATCTAGCAATACCGGAGAAGAGCTGGCTAAGCTGCTACAATTTCTACAGGTGGAAATCGAGAGCCGCGAGCGATCCTCACCTGACGAGCGCCCATCGGCGAATCTGTCACCATTGACTTCTAGACCTCGACAGACTTTCTCGATTCCTTCAAAAATGGTTCCTGCAAAACTCAAGTCGACTAGATGACGCTTGCTTCTTTTGTAGAAAGCAGGATCATGGTGCCAGCACATGTTCTTCCGGGAGCTCCTTAGATGAAAAGAAAAGGCGGCTTGCACAGGATAGCCGATGTTTCCGATGCACGAAAAAGGGCCATCGCTCTAAGGACTGTCACAGCAAGGCTCGTTCTACCACCTGTAGCGGGAGACACGCCGTCTCTATGTGCAACCCAGAGTGGCGGCCACAATCGCTTCGTCATGAAGCTCCGGCCGCGAGCGGAGAAACTACCGATGTCTTAACGGCGGGTTCCACATCTTCACCGGGCGGCCACAGCGTTCTCCTGCAGACTTTCAGGGGCTGGATTGTGACTAACAAGAAGTCTGCTTACATTTGCGGCATCATAGACGGTGGAAGCCAGAAAATGTTCATCCGAGAGGATGTGGCAACAAGGCTTCAACTGGAAACTGTAGGGTACCTCGACCTGAAATGCAACACCTTCTCAAGCACAGAAACAAACAATCCCAGCCAACGATTAAAGGTTGTGCGCCTCCACCTGCGAAGCCAGTACGCTACGGCGAGCCATATATTGGAAGCCGTGGTTGTCCCGTTCATATGTAAGGAGCTTACAGAAACACCGGTCGATCACTCGTTCATACGAACCATCTCAGGCGTGCTCGCGGACGAGTTGCTGCTCCCCTCAGTGAAATCAGAAGCTGGTATAAGCCTCCTAATAGGAGCTGACCAGATGTGGCGACTTCTCACGGGAGAGATTCGACGCACTGAAATTTCCACCGAGCTGGTGGCCATTTAAACTGTGCTGGGATGGACTTTCCAAGGGCCCACCAGCGCTGCGCAGGCGCTATCATGCTCCATGAATGCGGTGTGTGTGTTCTCAGCGTTAATCACGAAGACAACTCCACCGCTTTGCGAAAAGTTTGGGATTTAGACATCCTTGGCATCGTGGATGAGCTAACGATTCCACTGCGTAATCATAAGAACGCATTGGGACACTTCAACGAAAACATTCCAATGAAAGGAGGGTGCTATCAAGTCGCTCTCCCTTGGAAGCATACCTCATCAACCCTGGGGAACGACTGTGATGTAGCGCACACAAGACTACACAGCTTCATTAGACGACTGAAGCGGGATAGCACCGTCGCAAAGTCCGACGAGGCAATCCCACGCTATATAGATGACGGGCAAGCCGAAAGAGTCCAGGAGGACGCCCAGAACAGCGAACCCGTCTCCTCCACGCCCCATCGAGCGGTGGTTTGTGCGGAGTCAGCGATAACGAAGCTTCGAGTCGTCTTCGACGCTTCAGCTCACAGACCAAACACTGGATCCCTGAACGACCACCTGGAACCGGGCCCGAAGTAGAACACAGAATTCCTGCCAGCAGGTCTGACTTTGGAGAACTTCGGAAGCTACACGAGGATGCTTGGGGTCACGGCTTGGGCCCTGCGCTTCGTCCTAAATTGTCGACCTCCGAGAGGTACAACGGAGCTCTCCTCGACGGCAGCGAGACATTCGAGACGCAGAGCACTTGTGGATCAAACATGCCAAGCCTAAATGCTTTGACCACGAGATTTGTGCTCTGTATCGAAGTCAAGACATCTCGGCGAGATCAAAGATAATAGATATCCAACCTTTCATTGACGAAGCCGGCTTTATGCGGATTCGTTGCCGGCTGCAGCATGCCTTACTTCCGGAGGGTGCGAGGCATCCTATTATTCTACCAAAAGATCACCTGAGCAAGCTGGTTGCCGCCTCGGCCCATCAGCGCGCCTTGCATGGAGGCGTTCAAGCAGTGATGACGGAGTTACGTGAAAAGTTTTGGCTACCCAGCGCCCGGAGGACGGTTAAGGCGGTGATCGGACAGTGTCGAGTATACCGACGCTTTTCTGCACAGCCAGACTGTGCACTACTCGCACCGCCACCGCAGAATAGAGTCCACGAGGGTCACACCTTCCAAGTCGTAGGAGTCGATTTTGCGGGTCCTTTGTTTGTCAAGACCGACCGTGACGACGTAAATTCTTACATTGCCCTTTCCACTTACCCAACCACTCGAGCTGCACACCAAGATATCGCCTATTTCGTAGCCACGACGGACTTTCTTCTGGCCCTTCAACGTTTTGTGGCTCGTAGAGGAATCCCGAGCATGATTTACAATGATAATGCCCTTACATTGAAGATGGCTGCGAGAGACTTGGGTACTTTGTGGGAAATAATGCGCAGTCCAGTGTCGCAGGATTACTGCAGCGCTCCAATAATCACGTGTAAGTTCATCGTGGAGAGAGCAGAATGGTGGAAACGACTGGTGATTTCGGCAGAGGTCTGCATCCGAAAGATACTTGGACGAGAGAGTCTATCGTTCGAGGAGCTGACGACAATCTTCATTGATGTTGAGGCTACAGTAAACTCGCGGCCCTTGACATGCTCTCAAGCAGATGCTGGCGAGCCAGCAGTCTTGACGCCAGCACAATTCCTCATCGGGAGAAGACTGACCACACTGCCTGAGGTCGAGCCGCCCAGGCGCCGTCTACGCGAGCCCTTTCCCAGCGCTTGAAGTTGCAGCAGCGCACCGTGGACCACTTCTGGAGACGCGAGAAGCAAGATCTCCAAGAGCATTGCTCAGCACATCTCGCCCGACCCGCTGACAGCTACCAACCGAAAGTTGGGGACGTGGTTTTGCTTCGCGAAGACCGCACCACAGGTCACCTGTGGAGAACCGTCCGCGTCACCGAGGTCTTTCTCTGTAGAGACAGGCACGTGCCAGCATGCGCCATCAGGTTGCCCTAAGGTACATCCACACGAAGACCGATGCAGCTGCTCTCCCCACTGGAGACCTGGTGATCGAATGAGCGGCTTGCTCATTTGGGCGGAGGGTGTTGAAAATTAAGATTAAAACGATCCTTCCTCGCGAGCGGGCATAGAGGCGGTAAGAGAGAAAGAAGAAGATCGAGGATTGGCGGTGATTGTGAACGGGCGGAACAGCAGACTGATCGTGAACGGAATGGGCGGAACGTCAGAGTGACAGCGAACGGAACGCCAGCTGAACGTCAGACAGTGAACGGAACGAGCTGAACGCCAACGGAAGGCCACCAATCGGATCGAACAGGACGGATCGAACGATACGAACGCCATGAAATGACTGAGAATCTTCAACTGTAAATATTTATACGTTTATTTTATCAATGTAAATACAGTTTTGTTTTCTGCTGAAGTTATCGGCCATTATTATAACGACGACACCCACCCGCTCTTCGAATCAGAAACACATAGACCCAAACATTTGTCCTCAGCTTTATATACATTGAATTTTTCGATTTAAAGATAAAGACGATAAAAAGTCACTTCTATGATCTATTGAGTCACCTCATAATTTTTAGTGGAAGAGGACAGCACAATTAAGCTGGTTTCCTCGAGAGTTATCAGCAGCATTCTGAAACTGTTTCACAACAGCTAGGGGTATCTGCTGCATATAAGCAATTCATTTATTACATTAGGACTGCTGGTGATAATTTTTGTACACTAAACAAGGTAAACTGTTGTTCATGCAGCTTTTGCCATGGAGGTCGTGAAGAGCCTTGCAGCCCTCTTGAAGGAATCTGCATTTTATCTTGTCGATAAGGTTTGATATCGAACTTCTTCCGATCTCTTAAGATTTCAGCTCTGACTTTCTTTGCTTTACAATGGAGAAAGCAGACAGAGGTGAGACAGCCGCTGCTACCCGTGCTAAATGCATAAAATAAACAGCGATGTATAGCAGGGGGCTCAAGCAGTTCTGACATAAATATATCAACAGACCCCCTTGGTGCATTACCGTCTGTGTACGTGCAAGGCCTACGTCACGCTACAAGAAAAGGGATCAAAATACTGCTCACTTAAAAGAGCAAATAATGTTTCTCATTTAAAAAGATGAAGAGGTTAAAGCTGTGACTACCGCCATACGACCTATAGTCACCTCTGAAAGATTAAAGTAGGCTTTGAAACGTCGGGACTTCTTTTGACGGTTTTGTGGCTGGAGAATTCTCTTTTAAATTATTCCTAACATATCATATGCCACTTGCACAAATGCAGATGTTAGAGAAATTGTATTCATCCTATCTCCGAGGCAAGACTAGGTATGTCTTTCACCGCTATGGGCAGGGGCCAGCTGAGTTGGTACTGTTTGGAAGGTCCCCTCTCCCATGTTTTCTGCTACAATTGTTTCAAATGTCAGGAGGAAAAGAGGGGGGGCAACTGTCCCCTACCCTTGTCCCCTTGTTCTGATGCCACTGGTAGGTGGGTGCAATATTAGGGATTGCCTCTTATATATACATGCCACCCCTTATGGCTGCCACTGCGTACAAATGAAAAAAAGAAAGAAATGTGGTTCATCTTTTCTTTTTGGTGTAGCAGGGAAAACGGGTTTCGGAGCAGAGATTACCACTTTTGGAGCAGACAACTTTGAGCTTTCATGTCAGAAAGTTTTATACAATCTCTTCTAAAATTAGCCCGTAGAAAAACTGCAGTTGTTGGAGCATTGGGAGACTAAAGTGTTATGACTACAGAAGACCTGGCCTGTACAGATATTTATTTATTTAATGAACAATCATACGGCGGCAATATTTGTAGATGTCTCAATTAACCTATTAAAAGTACCGTGGCATCTTCGGTCTGTGTTTGACGTAAAAGTGTATGTATTTGTAAGTGCAGTTTGACATCAAACAGAACACTTTTGTGTTGAATGCGTCTCACACTGCCCTCGCTCGTATTCAACCTGCTGCTGTCCATAGAGCAGCTAAGCGGAGCACATAGCTACTCTAACTGATCACAACGAATAGCGCTAGCTTTTCATTGCAATCGATGAGAGCACTGTTTGCACAAAAACCGATTACTCTTCGTTACGCATGTGCAAATAATGAATTTTTGGTTCAAGCAAATTTAATGTATAGTGGTTTTGGCCGAATATATTTGAATTGAATATTGAAGAGTATTTGTACATTTCTCCATGCCTTTTACTACTCTTACACCATGCTTAAGACCGGCGACCAGTTCGCGCTTTCCACTTTTCCCTTGCCTCCTTCTCTCCCCCTTTCTACCCGGTCCACCATTTGCCTGTTTCCTCCTCATGGGGGGGGGGGAGGATCGTCTGCCTTGCAGAATCTCAGTCTGGTCGTCGGCCTTTAAACAAAAATTCAGCTTGACTCACGAAGGTTGTTTCTAATTGCCCACTCATGAGCTTTATATTTATAGACCGTAGCCTCAGAACATCCAGTACCTATATTGGAATGGCAAGTAAATGGAAGATTTGACATAAAATTAAACCTATAAAGGAGACCAGCCATACCTGATTCAGGGGATTAATAAATCTTCCTATACAAAAAGATTTTCTTCAGTTCTATTAAAAAAAAACTCAAACCAAAAATAATTAATTTAGGTTTTTAGAACATCGCTGCCTAACATGTATACTTGCATAATAGCCACAGCTACATTTTGAAGATTTTCCTGCAGTGTAATATCAACAATCACAGCGCGCGTGCACCATACTAGTTTGAAGGTGTGTTTTTCTCCTAAGCGCACGGCTGCGATGCGGCGAAGCGAGTCGCGAGATCGCTGTGTCCGCTTTGTGGGTATTGCTTCTCCGCAGTGCACCTCTGCTTGAGGAGAAGCGCGCTCAAGGGGCTAACCCGCTGCGATCAACACGGCGAAATAGTATGAATATTGCAGACTGCCACCAGAGGAAATTTTGAAATCTGTTCATTCGTGTTAAAATTAGTTTTGTTAACTTCTCTGCCTGCAGCCCAGAAGCACTATTCTAAGCTAGTGTTTCTGGGCGGCTGGTACAACATGGACCACATCTAAACAAAGAAATAAAAGTGCAAACATTTTGTTTCCGCACCCCTTTAATATTGCTGAGTCTACATTTAAGTATTCATTCTTCACAGGAGGACGGACAAGACCGAGCGACGTATCCGGTGATGCGGATCGACGAGGACTCAAGTGCAACAACTGTGGTGTTGGAGGACCACTCTTTGAGGTGACGGATATTGTGGCTGGTACAGCGCTCGTTCTTGCACTGTACTGGGTCCATGACATTTCTTACCGTCCAAAAGCAAGCCGTTCACTTGAAGTGATTGGGCACTTCATTGGTTTGAAGTACAAGATAAAGTCCATCTTGGCTTTGGACCTTATCACAAAGTTAGAAACTTGTTAGACAGAGCGAATTTGTGTGCCTTTTTTTGCCATTTGCGAAAATTAAAATGTTTGTTTATTGAGCTGTATCCAACTGTTCTTATTCTTTCAATGCTGCCTTTTCGTGAGAGCCTATAGCCTCTGAACAGGCTCTATGCTCCATCTTTTATGCCAATTTTCAGCTGCAGTTCCACATTTCCTATCCAACCATCCCCTTGTGAACATATACACATCCACTTTTAGATTTTAGGGCTACTATTTATTGCAAAATACTTGAGTTGAATGCAAACAGCTCCTACAATAAGGCCAGAAGTATTTCCACATTACAGGGAAGTCAAGGGAGTTATTGAAATTCCATAAAATAGTCGCAAACAAGAAAAGTGCAGTGGTCACACATCAACATTCCAGAAATGCCACTTGCCAGTAGTGTTTATCAATTTTTTTTTTTCAAGCAAACTTTTGACCAGCAAAGCATCAATTTTACACTTCTGTTCTTCTAATTCTGTTTTCAGGCATACACATTACTTTTTACTGAGTGTATTGAGTGTACTGAGTGTAGGCAACACTTAAAATGGGGCTTGTTGCTTTACACATTTTTTGTGTAGAGTAATTAACTCTATCAATTACTTCTCAGAGAGTTAAGCACTTTACGAGAAGGGGTCACACAAACTGCTCAAGTGTGCTGTTATTTGACATTAACCCTTGCTAGAGAGCATACTGAACTTTTTAGTACGGAGTGTAGGCAACACTTCTAATCGAGTTGCATTTGCTCTCCACAAAATGGTTTTATCAACTCTTCCTGGAGAGCATGCTTACATTCTTTAATACAGAGTTTAAGCAACACTTCTGATAGAGTTGTAGTTAATCTGCACAAACAAGTGAAATCAACTCCTCCGGAGTTTTTTTGAACTCTTTAATACAGAGTTTAGACAACACTTTTAATGGAGTTCTAGTTACTCTATATAAACAAGTGAAATCAACTCTTCCGGGAGAGTATGCATAACTCTTGAATACAAAGCTTAGGCAATACTTCTAATGGAGTTATAGTTACTCTTCACGATGGAGTGAAGGTAACTCTTCCTGGTGAGTACACATACTCTTGAATACAGAGTTCAGGCAACAATCTAATATTAGAGTTGAAGTTACTCTACACGAAGGAGTGAAGGTAACTCTGCCTGGAGAGCATCCTCTAAAGAGCAACTCCGCTGAATTCCGTAGATTTCGGAATAATGAGTGATTTCGAATTAAAATGCCCTGGTACAAGACACTACGTCGTTTGCTTCGCGAAAAACGGGATATATATCGTGGCAATATTTACGTTTATAAGCTTTAATAAAACCCCGAGAGGGGGCGCACCCAGTTGGGCGCGCGGACTTGTGTCAACCCGGTCGTGTTGTTCCTGCCGGCTGCCGTATCTCGGTCCAAACCGAATTACGACATGGTGTCAGAAGTGGGGTGCGGGCAGCCACAAAGGTAGAAGACCAGGGACGGCCGCGGGAAAAGATACAAAAAGAAGTACGGCCGAAGAGAGCCGCGACATCGCTGAGCTCGCCGGGGGCGGCGGAGAAGACAAGATGGCGGCAGAAGATCAACGGGAGCAACGGCCAGACAAGCCTAACTTCAGTTTCGCGCCACCAACGCCATTCGACTTCAAGCGCCCAGAAGAGTGGACAGCATGGTCCCGCCGCTTCATGAGGTACAGAAGAGTATCGCGGCTGATCGAGGAAGACGGGCCAGCTCAAGTGGACGCTTTGATCTACTGCCTGGGCGGAGACGCGGAGGATATACTGGCGGCAGCGACGCTGTCGGAGGAAGAGAAGGTGGACTTTGACAAGGTGATCGAGGTGTTCCAAGGCCACTGTGTGGGGAAAAGGAACGTCATCTATGAGCGGGCAAGATTTCATCAGCGGAAGCAAGAGCCAGGCGAAACAGTTGAGGCGTTCGTGACGGCCCTACACAAACTGGTGGCTCACTGCGGTTACGGAGCACTGAAGGACGAATTGGTGCGGGACCGCCTGGTGGTTGGCCTGCAAGACGCGAAGCTGTCCGAGACCTTGCAAAGTGATCCAGAGCTCACCTTAGAGACGGCAGTACGGAAGGCCAGACAGAAAGAAGCCGTACGAAGACAACAGGCTGTCGTGCGTCAGGAAAACCAAACAGAGGAGCTGTCATCTGTCGACGCTCTGCGGAAAGCTGCCAGCAAAGGCCGGTCCAGTTCCGGGGACGCAGCAAACGATACCGCGGGACGGAAAAAGTCGTCACATGGGTCGGCCCACAGTTGCGGGAGATGCGGCGGCCAAGGGTTTCACGAAAGAAGCAGCTGCCCAGCATCCACATCCAAGTGCCACTCCTGCGGCAAGAGAGGCCACTGGAAAAAGATGTGCTACAAGAAATCTCTGCGGGAGGTCACCACAGAAGAGAAAGAGGCTTCACCAGAGAGATGGACACTGGGTGCACTAAAGGTGGGGAAAAACACAGCAGCATGGAGAAAGACACTGAACGTTAATGGGAAACCGGTTTGCTTCAAGATAGACACCGGAGCAGATGTCAATGCTGTGCCACCAGGTGTGGTACCAGATGCAACTGCAGTGAGACGCACAACGGTGAGACTGTATGGGGCTGGGGGCAGCCTCTCAAGGTGCTGGGAATGCTCAAAGCCATGCTCAGTTGTGGGAAAAACAGCATTAGGGCGGAGATGTATGTCGTCGACAAACTGGAAGAACCCCTGCTGGGACGTCGTGCGAGCACAGAACTAAAGCTTGTACAGCTCCTGCAGGAAGTGACAGAGGCCCCAAGTACCAAATACAAGGAGAGGTTTCCAGGACTGTTTAATGGACTGGGGGTAATGCAAGGTGACTACAACATCAAGCTCAAGGCTGACGCAAGCCCAGTGTCCGTGAACACGTCCCGTAGAGTACCCTTGGCCCTGTTGGACAAGGTCCGGCTCCAGCTGAAGGAGATGGAGGAAGACGGCATCATCCGAAAAGTGGAAGAGCCAACACCCTGGTGCTCAGCCATGGTGGTGATTCCCAAACGAAACGGGGAGGCCAGGATCTGTGTGGACTTGACAAACCTCAACAAGAGCATAGAGAGAGAGAAGCTTGTCCTTCCATCAGTAGAAGAAACTCTGGGGCGCCTCTCCGGCACAAAGATATTTTCCAAGCTAGATGCAAAGGCGGGATTTTGGCAAGTAAAACTGGCACAAGAGTCCCAGCTGCTCACAACATTTATAACCCCCTTTGGGAGGTTTTGTTTCCAAAGGCTTCCCTTTGGCATCTCCTCAGCGCCGGAGCATTTCCAGAGACGCATGAACCAAGTGCTCGAGGGGATACCTGGAGTGTTGTGTCACATGGACGACATTTTGATCACGGGAGCAGATATCTCGGAACATGACAAGAGGCTGGAAGAGGTCCTGAAGAGACTGAGTGCGGCAGGAATCACTCTTAATGACAAGTGTGAGTTTTCGAAGACGTCGGTGAAGTTCTTGGGACACGTCCTGAGTGAGAAGGGGATTCAGCCAGACCCGGAAAGAGTGAGAGCAATCGTGGACTTCCCTGCACCGGTCTGTGTTACGGAGGTCCGCCAGTTTATTGGCATGGCCAATCAAGTCGGACGGTTTTTGCCAAACCTGTCAGAGAAGCTGAAGCCCATCAGGGATCTCCTCAGGAAAGACACTGAATGGAACTGGGACATCCAGCAGCAAGAAGCATTTGATCAAGTGAAGGAGGCCATCAAGGAAGCTACAACTCTGACACTCTACGATCCCGGACAGCAGCTGATAGTGTCAGCAGATGCCTCGTCCTACGGACTAGGTGCAGTGCTGTTGCAAAAAGATGGACAAGGGCTGGTGCGGCCGGTTGCTTTTGCATCCAAAGGTCTGAGCGAGACAGAAGGACGGTATGCACAAATAGAGAAAGAGGCTTATGCAGTCACGTGGGCATGCGAACGGTTTGAAAAGTTCCTGATAGGAACGAAGTTCCATGTGCAAACAGACCATCGACCCCTTGTCGCACTGTTGGGAGACCGGGAGTTGAATGCCATTCCTGCGCGTATCCAAAGGTTCAAGCTGAGGCTCATGCGCTTCGACTACTCCATAGAGCATGTGCCTGGGAAAGAGTTATGGACAGCAGACGCTCTGTCCAGGTCCCCGGTGGAGCCTCCAGAGAAAATGGAAGAGGAGCTAGAGGCATATGTTCAGCTGGTGACTAGCTCCCTGCCAGCTACGGGCCACTACTTAGAGGAGGTGCGGGCAGCACAGGACGAAGATCCGGTGTGCTGCAAGCTGAGAGAGTTCTGCACAACGGGCTGGCCGAACAAGACCGACATCCCTCCCGAGATTGCGCCTTACTTCAGGAACAGGGACAGCCTCACCATACAAAGCAACCTCCTGGTGAAGGACAACAGACTGGTGATCCCCAAGTCATTGAGGAAGAATGTGCTGTGCAAGTTGCATGCAGGGCACCAAGGAGTATCCAAGTGCCGAGAACGAGCAAGGAGGTCAGTGTGGTGGCCAGGATTGAGTACCGAGTTGCAAGATGTGGTTGCAAACTGCACAAAGTGCATCCAAGAGCGCACGCCAAGAGTGGAACCCATGATAGGCTCGGAGCTTCCGGAATATCCATGGCAACGAGTAGCAGCAGATCTATTTGAACTGAAGGGCAAGAACTATCTGGTGGTAGTTGACTACTACTCCCGGTTCATTGAAGTATGCCTGCTACGCCAAACAACATCGGAGGTGGTTGTGGCCCACCTCAAGTCTGTGTTTTCCCGCCATGGGATACCCGAGGTGTTCAGGTCGGACAATGGACCGCAGTTCACGTCCCAAACTTTTGAAGAATTTACAAAGAAGTACCAGATTTGCCACGTAAAGAGCAGCCCACACTTTCCCCAAAGCAATGGAGAGGCAGAACGAATGGTAAAAGTTGCTAAGGACATCTTAAAGAAGGCCGAAGACCCTGACCTGGCACTTTTAATATACAGAACCACTCCGGGCCCCTGTGGATTCAGTCCAGCAGAACTGCTTATGGGACGGCGGCTACGTACAACACTGCCTATCTTGCCATCCCAGCTGTTCCCGAAAATGCCCAACCATATGGTTTTTCGGAGAAAGGATAAAGAAGAGAAACGAAAGCAAGCCCGAGGGTACAACCAACGGCACCGAGTAAGCTATCGCAAGGAGCTGCCCATAGGGAGTTCGGTGTGGGTCAGAGACCCTGGCACGACGGGACAAGTAGTGAGCAAAACAAACAACCCAAGATCGTTCGTGGTAGAGACACCATCCAGACAACTCATCAGGAACACCTACCACTTGGTCCCAACAGAAACTCCAAGAGAGAGTGTGCAGACCCCATCCGAGGACGAAGAACCAACGAATGAAGCCTGGGGTCCTGATGAAGACCCGGTGACAGCTCTCATGCCAGGAGAAGCTGACGACGTCTCCAGCACGGAAGAAGAGGAGCCTGGCATACGCACAAGAGCAGGAAGACGAATCGTCCGTCCCTCAAGATTCAGGGACTAGTTTCAACTCCTTTCTGGGGAAAGAGAGATGTGGCAATATTTACGTTTATAAGCTTCAATAAAACCCCGAGAGGGGGCGCACCCAGTTGGGCGCGCGGACTTGTGTCAACCCGGTCGTGTTGTTCCTGCCGGCTGCCGTATCTCGGTCCAAACCGAATTACGACATATATTTTTGAACATAATTTTAAACACGAGAGGAAATCTAAAGCCGAAACTTCGGCTCCATACGGCAACATTGGCCTCGGGCCGCCAAGTACATGGCCATCACGTGGTGCGATATGTCACGTGATCCTCGGCCCAACGACGGGCGGGATTCGGGCGGGCGGGCGTGTGCAGGCGCGAGTGTCGTCTGCACCGCACTCTTCGCCACGTTTTGGTGTCTATGGCATTCGACGACGTCTGCACAACTGCGGCATAAGTCTGCGCACGTGGTGTCCGTAGTGTGGACGAAACTCCGAGAGACAATATACACAAACGGTGAGACGACAACGGCGGTTGTGACGCGGAAGACGGCGGTAACGGCGGTACCACGGCGGGCGGCCGGACGGCTCCCAAGAAGCGCGTGGACACCGCTGGGCGCCGAGAGGCAACGTTGCTGACGTCATGCGCTACGCTCGCCCGGAGAAGTAAAAACAAGCAAAGGGGGCCATGATAATGACGTTTAGCTCAATGTTGGCTCCGCCCATGCCATAGCCTTGACTGCGCTGCTGATTGCTCCTGAATTCGCCCGACTCGAGTCAGCCGATTTCGGCAATTTGGCGAGTTGCAAAGTTTGCCGGACCGTTTAAGAAACATTTAGACAGAACTGCGTCGTAATATTTGACGTGTGGTCTTCCTAGGCGATACTGAAGAGGACTGCATTGTTTTTTTCGAAACCAAAAATGAAGGAGTTTAGGCAACAATTCTGATAGAGTTCTGATATACACAAAGGAGTGATATTAATTATCATCAAACACATCTTATGGATACTCTACACATAGGAGTGAAATTAACACTCACACTTACACATCAAAAGAATAGTTCTTACTCTGCAAAAATATTGGCATGACTCTCTATAGAAGAGTTACAATGAACACTCGCATGGGAGAGTTAAACTTACTCTGGTCGTTGAAGAGTAACCGTTACTCTCCATAGCGAGTGTGGTTTGCGACAACCATGATACTCTTCAAAAAGAGTCGAGTCGACACTTGTCGACTCCTTTTTTTAGAGTGCAGGTTTGGATTTTGTTTGGCAATTAAGGGCCCGCAAACCACCTAAAACCGAGGTTTAGAGAAAAATTTATAAACTTTGGCCAGTCTGGGTATTTTAGGTTCACTCCACGGTTGTTTCGTTTCCCCTGGCAACTTCGGGCCTAAAGCTCAAGAGATGTGCCGAATTATGCTTCACTACATAGGTTGTTCCGTTGATAAGTTGCAACTTTTGTTCAGGGCTTGTTTTGGGAATAACGTGGTGAACCAGAAGAAAGCCTTTAAACTCAAAATAATATTATATATTGCACCCAGTGTTGTAGGCGTTGACGAAAGCGTTACCGACTCGCCTTAAATCGAAGCAAAGGGCACGCACGTTGCCGTTGCGTTATTTTAATCACGAATTAACACGTTTTAATCGTTTGAGGCTACAGGTATGCATAACAACCGTAATATTTTATGAAACATTATGTCCTTTGTGAAACTGAATATTATTACATTTTATATTTTACGGTGCCAGCTAACCACTCAGAAATAAGAAGCAAATAGAAACGCGTGAAACTCAAGTTATATGCCTTGTCGCTTAGAAGGAAAAAAAATTCAAGTGCAAATTATTTTAAGTGTTTAGAAAAAAAACAATTAAAAGAAACGCTTTCGAGTGAAATTACACGTTACTCGATATAAGTAACGCAAGTACTGGGGTTGTGCATCGATTAAAAATTGTAAACCAATTAATCGCCACCCTTTCGTTATCGACACCGATGAACCGGTGTCGTTCATTTCCACGCATAATATATTTTTTATGTTAAAATTAATGATTTTTTTTCTTTTGCTGAATATGTGATGAGTGGCGAGCGACACTTTTCCGTTCTTTTGGTTTGTAAAGATGTTACTGATTAATAAGCTTAAATAAATTTATCGCGATTGACGCATTGATCATTTAACTGGTAGGTTAATCGATCAATAGCCAAGCTCTAACAAGTACGTTACCCATTACTGTTTTTAAATTGTAACAAGCACGTTACACCTTTACCGGAAAAACTAACGCGTCATCGGTAACGCGATTACTATTAACGCGCTAACGCCAACCTTTATGGCACAAACTGACGCCTTGGAGTGAGGCCTTACTAGGCACAAGTTAGGGCTCTAGGATTGCCAAACTTGGGCCTAAATAGGCGTTTGTCTGGCGTGCTGCCTGGGATTACTAAACATATATCGGTGAAGGGTCGCCATCTTCCTGTTAAGTCTTCAACAAACAAACACAACAAGGGTAGTTCGTGTATCTCCCTGGGACACGCTCAACCATCTTTTATATATCTACAAAGTCCAATTTACCGCCAGTCAGAACATTATAGATACTTTGAATATGGTCAAGTTAGTTCAAAGCCGGTTCAGGCAAACTCGTCGAAGGTAGAACAGTTTCACACAGGAATTTGACGACAGAGGTCACTAGCACAAACTCAGAGCTTCTTGCTCAAGATCTTTCCTGTCTTTCCAAATGCAGCAAGAGTGGAAATCATATCCTCAGCTAAATCGTTCCAGAATTTTCATGGCACACTAATGCATCGAACCCAAATTAGATGGTCCGCGAAAATCGGTTCCGTAATGTATCACACCGCGATTTACTACACAGTACGGCTACGACTCGATACAAAAAGAAAACAAAAAAAATACAATTTATATTTTTTAAAAATGCAGAAAAGCTTTTTGTGGAATGCAGCGCAGTATTTTGCAGACGGTGCGTCACGTCTGCGAAATGCTGCCGACAGATTTCGCAAGCGTCATGTTCGCGCCGTGGCGGAGCTTTCGTATACCATTTTTTTTGTATAGTTCTCGGGACAGTTTTTTAGCGCCTCGCGCTCCCTCTCAAATGGACATTTCAAACTGTGATTTAAAAAACACACACATAAAGTGTTAAATTTAATACTAATATAGGCATTTAGACCCTCAGGGCCCTTTATTTTTACGCAGACTATCGCTCGAGGCGTTGATTATGTATGCATATGTGTGTGTGCATTCCTGTGGTGCATTCAATTTAAATCGAGAGTTTATCAAATAAGCAAGTCAATAAAAGAAATTGCCCCTTGCGTCTGACGTTGCGCCATCTGTCGCCAGCACCTACAAATCCGCGTGCACCGTCATGGCATGGCCTGTAAAACGCCAGCGCAGAATGGCAAAAACAGATTTTTATTCAGCTTTCCATGTAGGCAAGTTAATTTGTTATTATATTTTTATTTCGAACATCTGTTACTTAGCCGAACGTTGCCTTAAATTGCAGCGCGATCGCCTGAGAAACCGATTTTTTGCTGGCCGTCTCAAATCGCTTTGAATCATTAGAATACACGCCTGAATGACTTCAGCAAAGGGAAAACGAAATTCAACAACCCCGCTTAGACGCCATTTCTGGCCAATCCGACAACCCCATATGAAGCTTGCCTACTTCAAGTGCAATAAGAGTTCACAAAACACAAAACACTTTCCACTCTATAACAAAGTAACAAAAAAATTAGAGGGCATGGTGTTAATACCTTTCGATTACCTCTGATACCCACCATATCCGATCTGTTACCTCGGATATACTTGTGATGTATGAGTCTAAGGGATAAGATTTATCGGACGATGCTTCTTCAGCTAAAACACAAAGCTGATCATTGGGCAAGCCGACAGCGAGTTATTCAGAGTGAGTGCATACCTTTAATCGCATGCACCTTGATAGAGAAATGTACAACAAATGCTTATGATCGCAGCAACCCTAATCTATGGGTGATTATGTGAATAAACATATCGCATGCTGTGCGAATTCAGTATATCCATAAACGGGTTACAAAGCGAAACACTCCTAACCCCCAAAGCATTGGAAGAAGGATACACTTAAGGAGGGCGACCTTTTTTTTTTATTCAGTAGAATCTAGCGAGTCGCTTCTTTACTGAAGAAAAGCTGCCTTTTTCACACTATAGAAATAACGTATTTAGTTTTTTGGGGCGAGTAGCGAAGACGGTATTTAGTGCGTGCTTTAGTAGCCTTATCATGCCTGCTTCGGACGCACTTTCTGAGAGAGTTGTCACCAAACTTCGAGATCGCCTTACGTTATGCCGGGGAGGCGTGAACAAAATACAACGTTTTAGGGGCTTGATATTCGCTTTCTGGTGATCGGGTTTTGAGTGCTGAGGTTGCTGTAGTTAGGAGATGGGTTTCGGATTGTTCAAACTTCCCGATAAATTACAAAACGTCTAAAGGTATGGAGTGCATTTTGACTTTTTTTATTAGAGCCAATGACAATATTTTCGCATGCCAATCAAAATATGCCGAGTACATGATGTACACAGTGCTTCTAATCGTAGGTTAATCGTTGCCATATAAATGTAAGTCTCCGTATCTCTTTATTTAAATATCTCATCTCATTTGTAGAAAAAGAAAGTCATCATGATAAAAAAATTCTCGGTTTATGATCTTATGAAATCACAAAATCTTGCAAGAAGATGTAAATCCTCTACCGGCACCTATTCACTTTGCACTCGCATATAAAATATCATATTCACACATAAACATTTTTCTACGTTTCTTTCGTGTTTATTCCATTCGACCCTTCCCAAGAGTAGAATTACAGAGCGGTTCAGAAGTATATCCATGCCGCGCATTCCCATTATCATTCCAAACCTTTTGTTCTGTCTCTGAGAGCAAAACCAGACTCTCTCGTAGACGTCGATTTAAAGCAAGAGTATGAGGAAATCCGTTTTTTGCTAACGGCGCATGGGCTCGGCCGCACACGTGTCCACACTCCCATTCTCTTTAAGTCCGACAGCTGCTGATTCTACGGTTCAGTGGAGTCAATCATACCCGCAGCAAAACTGCGTTGCCTCGCAGCTCGTCGCCTTTGTGTGTTTAGGACCACCGATAAATAAATAAGAGAAATAAAATTCCGAGCTTCCTCCAGAAAAGTCGGACAGGCGAATCTAAATGTCGTCTTGCACAAAGCAATATGAAACATGTCGAAATGCAAAATCACGTTGGCGACAGACAACACTTACATAAAGTTTAAAATGAGTTCACATGCTAAAGACCATTGAAAAAAGCTACCCCCAAGGAGCGCAAGCTTAATTTGCGCACAGAAATTTCACAGTGCCTAGAGTTTCTGTAATACATATCCTCACAGGTCGGGCATCTACACTGACATTACACCCGGCCACTGTTCTTCTCCGTATCGTGCAAAAGAGGGGAGACTTGAGTTGTGGTGGATATTATAAGGTATAACACTTTAGTCAACCGTCACCGCGGAACATCCAAGTAGCCCCAGTGGGTAGCCTTGACTGGTGTATTAATATGCATGCGGATAATAAGAGAGGCACATTTCCCCTGAAGAAATGGTCAAACAAAAGTCGTTGAGAGGTCTCCGAAGGACGGTTCCGCAACAACCTGGCTCCCGCGACCTATCAACGACTGTTCTAAAAATTCGCAGGGTCCCTTATGTTATCCCAAAGACGACTTGAATGCGTAAGTCCCAGCGCCGATGTAAACGTGATAGATGAACCTGCGAAGACAGCGCGCTCTCTAGCGACGATCTTGGCTACCGTTTCATTGGTATCTTTCGATTGGTACCTTTCATGTCGCCGACATGTTTTCGCTCGAGGACTTTGAAGGTCGATTGAACAAAGAGACATAAGGTTTTCGCCTTAATAAATATTCTCTTTTTGCTACAAAATGCGTAGCTGCATTGTGTTTACAACGAAAAATTGGACATGATTTATTTTTGATTGAGACAAAATAGGTGAAAAAGAACGAATTGATTCACAAGTGTCTCCTACGTCTAGATCGCTCTTTACTTAGCGTGATTTGGCGAGTTTTGAGTTAATATAACTAAAAACGATTTTTAAATGTTATCAATTGTAGTTTAAACTTTATTAAGTTATTCAAGCTAAAACGGTAATTAATGAAGTTTTTTTCTTCTCTTAAACTAAATACATTTTCAGAATGTCCAGGGTATGCACTTTACGACATGCTAGTTTAATCTCTGAATTTAAAATACCAACTGAAAAAGCAGGACATTAAATTAATACAAAAAACGTTTATATTCACCACTACCTCCATTGAGGTAACCGTCAGAGGTGCGAAAATTGCAATTTCAGAGGCTATTTAAAAAAAAACACACACACACACAATCTTTTGTTTTGTTTCGTTTTCACTAGAGCGAGTTAGACCAGCATTTATTTTACACTATTAAACGCCTCTAAACTGCTGCAATGGCCTCCTATTACAGCATTTGATTTTACGCTTTTATTTTTGCCAATATTAACTCTCAGCAAAATTTTAAAATTAAATAGCTTAAAAATAATATTGTGACTTAGTTTAGCAGTCATGTGGCAAATGAGTAATCCTTAAAATTTCGCCCGAACCTCTCTTTAAGGACTCGCAGTTGCTCTCCTTTTCATAGGCTTAATCGTTCATATGCCGTGGTTAAATATGTAAAAAACTAAACTGTATCGTTCGTTTTATTATCGAAAACATGAAATGTCCCATGGAATGAATCCGGTGAAAAACGGAGCCTAAATTTCCATTGGCTGAGCGAAACATCACCTAAATTTTGCATTGGCTGAGCGAAGCGGCTCCTAAATTGCCATCTTTCCCATTTGCAATAAAACACAAAGAAAAGCACAGCAACGCAGATGCCTCGTCACGACAAGCCGGCGCGTGGGATCAAGTTCAAAGCGGACTCTCTTCAGAAATAAAACACAAAGAAAGCACAGCTACGGAATGCTTCGTCACGGAAGCCGTCGTGGGCTCGGCAGGGTTCGCCACGCCTGCGCAGTGGGGAGAGTTATGTCACACCGGAGAGCCGTCGTGCGATATGAAGACGTGGAGCACTGCTTATAGGAATGCACTGCGTGTAGGAATACTCGCAATCCTGCACGTAAGTAGACTTATGTGTCTGAGTCATATTTGTTTATATGTTTAACTCATTCTAGCAGCAACGCAGAGACACCTGTTGTTTGTCGAAAAATGTACATAAGCTTGGTCATGCTGACAAGGACAGGGAAGCACATATATATTGATCGCAAACTAGACGTCGCAGGAAAAGGTAGCAGAAATTGACGTCACATGTCTTGAGGTTACAAGTGGTGGTCACGTCACGTATTATCACTTTTGCTATTAAATTTGGCGTATAAAATTGACATCACGTTTTGGGGTCACAAGCTTAGTAAGGTGACGTCGATTTGCTCTTGATCGCGATCAATGGAGTTGCGACACGTGGAATTACTGGGCTATAATTTGAACTATAATCATTCACGGGTTAAGAAACGCATGCGTGGCAGAGTACGGAGCCTCTTATTCTCAATCTGCCTCCAATCAGATGACGTCGACAATCGATAAGAATGCCGACTAACAAATCACAAAACATTAAGTACTATTATATTAAACAACGCCCTACATTTCTTATATTGCCGCTTATTATACCACTCTTCGCTCTTCCCCACGTAGATAGAACATGTAGATATGAATCGTCTTCCCGTACAGCTTGGGATGTTTTTATTGATGGACAGCTTTAATTCTTCTTTTATTGTCGGTTTTCTCAGATTTTTTATAACCAGCTAGGCGATTAATCTTCTGATTTTAAAGTTATTTACCAGATACACGTACGGAACCCCAATTTCAAAAGTGCAGAAGAAGAATGACATAACCAATACAGTGATTATACTATGTTAGGTATTACTTTTATCAAATCAACATTCTCTTGCATTGTACAAGACAATCAGGGCGTGAGGATATATAGTGGGAAACCAGATTTAGTTCTGAAGGTAAACAAATAAATAAAATAACTGCGTTTAATTTTTTTCTTTATACTTTAGAAACCTTGTGAGTTCGGAACTGTGCCTGGTGCTTCAAGGTCACAGCCAAATGTGGTTCAAGTACCACTTGCGCTTGGTAGAAATGAATCAGATGCGGAATATTTGGGTTCACGTTTTTGGTCTATGTAGGCTACCAAATTACTTTGTTTTGAAGTAATGGCACTTCAGCCATCTTGATGTCTTCAAAATATTGTTGTCAGCAATGTGCATATTTATATAAAACCTAAAACAATTATTTTTGTCATCAATATATGTTGAGGTAGTACGCGACAGAGCTTACATTTGATCTTTATGACACGATAACTAGAGCCCAGGAAGTCACATTTTGTTATTTACAAATCCTTTTATAAAGCCTATCATGCAACATTGGAGGTAGAATATGTGTCCAATACATGCTCACAGAATGCATCCGAAAAATTGCGGACTCAGGTGATTGACGTAGCAGGCACTAGATGGCGCGAACTTTGACAAGGGTCTATTGCATCAAACCACAGACAATAGACCATATGAAATGGCCTATCGTGCCAAATGGGAGGCGCCCCCACGCTAATCACAGGAAGGGAATGCCGATACTATAAGTCTAACATATTTAGTGGATCTTGGACGCCTCAAGAAATTGGCATGCTCTAACAATACCCACGGCACTGTCTCGGATGAACATTGGCTGCTCTAGGCAGCCGAGTAGTACCTGATAGCCTGATGTGACCACGAGTTCAAAAGGCTGACACCAATATTAACTATGTTGCTGAAAATGTCACAACTCAGGTTGGCGGTTAGTTTACGATAAGATGCCACTTCTCACCTTGGGGGTGAGCTTAAGATAAACAAAATAGTGAAGACGATAACAGCATCGAGAAGACAATTGACCAGAGAACCTAACAGAAAGGGATTTATTATGTGTTATTTATGCAAAGTTGCAGGCAAGCTGGACAGAATAAACGATATTAAACCCTGGGGAAGGGGAAGGGGGACAAAGAGAAACACAAATTTCCAAACACAGCTAGGTACATGGTGCGCGCTTAAAAATCCGCCTAGTCCTGGTATCAAACCAGGAACTCTCCATTTCCAGTGGAACGCTCAACCAACTGAGCCAGCCACGAGCTAGACGTGAGTAGAGCAAACGAGGTAGAAGTTAGTAGAGCAAACCAGTCACGAATGCATTTATCAAAGGGTTAAATGTCTTTAAAAAAATTAAAGACGCTTACGATTCCCTGTAATGCCAAATTAGAGCGCAGCTCTTGAGGAGGAGGAGGGAATGGTACGGAGGAGGAGGAGGGCATACTCTCTCCGTGCCCTCCTCTCCTGCTTCCCTGCCATTCAGCGGAAAATTTTTCGGTAAATTTCTCGCTGTTGAGGAGGAGGAGAAAAGGGTACAGAGAAGAGGGTATATCCCTCCTCCTCCTTCTCTACTCCTCCCCTCATCCTCGGCTCCTCCTCCTCCCCTTGTTTTCTCCTCTCACTTTCTAGAGTTATTTCGATTTTGCGATATACCATGCTAAACAATCTGAGGTAAGATATATATATATATATATATATATATATATATATATATATGATATATATATTGCTTAGTATTCTCGCTCACCGCTTTTCAGGAGAAAGGAAATATAGTTCTCACATTTGGAAACTCCATCGTGTCTAAGTCCTGCCGAGGCCAGGAAACAAGAAAGCAGGATCAAGGCTGGAGAACGAGACAGCGTCAGAGTCGTCCCTTGGAAGAAGCACGTGATTCTCTCGATGTCATCCTACTTCTTCTCGGCTGTGTCGATGACTGCTCGTCGTTTTTGATTTCCTCGCCATTAGTCTTGAGCGTGCTCCCCGAGATGGCACAATAGAACAGCGGGTGCGCGTTCCTCAGGGCAAATGGGATGTTTTCCTGCATAACTGGTATGAAGTTATTCTTTGTCTTGCACAAAATATTTGGTGAGTGCTGTAGGCGAGAGATACAGAGCTACCACGAGCAAGCCGTTGTTGACCTTGGCGGCACAGAATTAACAACTTGTTCTGACGTGCCACAGATATCAATGGGTACAGAACAGACCCCTACCCAAGTAGATAGCCACTTGACTTACGAGTACACCACGTTTTGAGCCGTGCCTCCCTATAATTTTATCAATGGTGATAGCACATTGTCTGCACAACGGGTAGCTGGCATCACCCCACCTCCACCTCCTCCCTTCCTACCCCTTACAGCCTCTCCTCATCCTCCTCTTCTCCTCCTTGTGACACTTGTGACCCTGGTGGTGTTTGTGATTCTCGTCACGTCACTCGTAACCCTCGTGGATCTCGTGACTCTCGTGACGTCACAGGTGACGTCACGTGTGACGTCATTATGAGAAACATCCCACAATGCAACGCGCGGGTTAACGAGTGACGTCACTCGTACCCCTCGTGACGTCACGTGTTGCTTCATTATGGGAACGTCCCTTATGCAATGCGCGGGTCACGAATGACGTCACTTGAGCCCTCGTGACGTCACCGGATCCTCGTGACGTCACTCATGACACGTGCGTTGCATTATGGGACGTTTCCTATAATTACTTCCCTTTAGACCCTCGTGACGTCACACGTGACCCTCGTGATGTCACACGTGATGTAACGTGTTACGTCAGTGTGGGAAACGACCCATCATGCAGCGCGCTGCTCACGAGTGGCGCCACTCGTAACCTCGTCACCTTCGTGACGTCACTTGGGGCCTCGTGACGTCACACGGGACGTCACGTGTGAATTCATTATAGGAGACGTCCCATTATGCAACGAGCAGTTACGCCGACGGCGACGGCGACACCGGCAGCCGCTCAAGCCGGAGACGGGTGAGTAAGAGCTGTGCTGTAAAAGTAGCACCACTTGCTGTTGACATATTAAAATTATTCGAGCTAATAAAGTACTATGGGAGAAAAATAAAATACGAACAGAGGGGCGCGTGACTCGCGATACAGACTGCGCTGCCTGGAAATGAGCCTAGGGTCGAGGGTGTGTGTCCTACCCCGATGTGTATACCCTCCTCGCTCGGCGCTTTCCAAGCTTCGGCATTGCGCCTCTTACTGCGCTGAAAGCAATCACCGCTATCATTGCTCGCTCGACACGTGCGACGCGAGGAAGCTTGCCGCTAGTAGCAGCTAAAGCGCGCTCTGCGTGAGCGCGCGCCTTAGCTGTTACTGCTACTCACTTCCAGGCTGCGCAGACTGTACCGCGAGCCACGTGTTCCTCTGTTCGCATTGCATTTTTCCCGCTGATACATCAGTGTTCTTCCAAATGCCATTAGTACTAAAATATTAAGAGTACTTGTTGAGCCGCTATATACCACTTTTTTTGTGAGGGTCATATTGAACGCTGTGAATGCTTATATTGGTAGAGTAATATGTGTAATTAAAGATTAAGAAATAGTTGCAATTTATTTAAAAACACGAAAAACATCTGTATAAATTTTTAAGGCAAATATAAAGAAAAAACACCGATATATCTGAAGCGAAAGCCGATTAAAGTTTGAAACCCACAATTTTCAATACGATAACTTTTTGGAACAAAGCAATGTTGATGCACTTTTGAAACCTTGGTTACAATACTAAATGCTTTTAATAATGCGAAATTTATACAAAATGAAAATATAAAGCAACACTACGCGAGGCAGTGGTAAACTAATACTTTCCACTAAATATGTGAAACGTTAGAGGCGTGCTTAATTTACTAAGCATAAACACCATGATTTTTTTTCTAAAAGCAACAAAAACAGACCTACCTTTACTCAAAACACTGACGGAGTAGGAGCGTCTTTATTCTGAGTTAAAATATGGCTTTGCAGTGAACAGCCTCTCAAATATAAAGGATATTATATATGGGGCTCTTGACCTAGGTAATTACACCCGTTTATACAGTAGCAAAAACATAAAATTGTAAATATACAAAAATATCAGTATACGTGCAGGGACTATGTTCTGATATTTCACTGCACTAGCTTGTTTCCCTAATTAAGGACTGCCAAATATTTGTTTTACGAAACAGGAAGAGAAAAATGGACAAGGGCACAGGTGAGGAGGCAAGTAAAATACAAGGAACAGTGCCCTTATCCAAATATTTACCTTCGTGTTGTTTAAAGAAATCAACTATTCACATTTTACATATGCAGGGAGTTCCAGAGCATTCTTCCGTCATAAAATCCTTCGTTTAAATAAGCCAGAAAACGGATCACAATGGAGCTTATCGACACTTTAGGTGACGCATTTATTATACAGCCTGTTTGCCAACGATTTGATGATAATTAGTGCGGCCTGCGAAAATCGGTTTCTCAACATATCGCGCTAAGACTTACAACAGAGGTGAGGCTTAGTGGTGCACGCACGATGTTAAAATATCAACGAATAAAATTAACTTGTTTAAAAAAAACAAAAAAAAAACTTGCTTCGGTTTATTTGCCACACCATTCGCAAACGACATCATGACCGGGTTCGCCCAGTGAATAAGCCAAGGACGAATGTCATTAGCGTCAAGCGCTCAGGCAGAAATGCGCGCTGGAACAGGCCTGTAGGATTCAAGTTTTGAGCAGCGCAACTTGGGATTGAAATCGAATAGTTTTACTTCGTGTTTCAATAGCTAGCGAATGCTACGAAAGAAAGGACATGAACAAAACAGCTGGAAGGAGTGCATTCTTAGCGGTTCGATGAAACGATGAAGCCACAAGCATCGTGTTTCTTCTTCCTTTTACGCACTTTGTTTGCGCTCATGAACAAATGCAGACAGAAGATGGTATTCAAATCCATCCCGTGTATGCTTCAACGCAAGAGCGCCGACTTTAAAAGCATGTGGCTGTCAAGCCTTGAGCAGCGCCCCTCCCCAACAAAATCTGATATTTTCAGGTCGTGTTGCCGCTGTGCGTCGCGTTGAGTCCCTTGCAAAATGCTATGTTAGTTCCCTTGAGCAGACGCATAATGGGACGCTAAAACGCCACTTCAGGTCAGCATTATATGATGGTGCCTCGCGGACGCTTGCATAAGCAACTCTTTTATTTCCGTGTACCGTGGACGCTACTGCGCCCACTGATCGAGAGAAACAACCCTATGGTTAAAAGTGTTCAAACATTGCCTGCTAAGCTCTCGGCTGGCGCGCTTGACGCTTCCGACACCTGTCGGTTGAACATTTGACCATGCGAGCTTGGTCATGACGTTATTTGTGATTGCCACGGCAGATAGCCCTAAAGTGGTAAATATTTGTTTCTTTCTTGAACAACTTTAGCTCATCCACTGACATCTTATCTCAAACCGTGCATTAGACAACCCCTATCCGTGTACCAAATCCCAGCGCGATATTTTGAGAAACCAAGTTTTCCGGATTTTCAAAGTGGCATCGAAGGATCAGTGTACATACTGTACTCAAATTGCGTAAATGCAGGTTTGTAAAAAAACGAAATTAAGAGAAAAAAAACATATTGTTTGTTCCAACGGGACAAAAAGGGTTCGAAGTGTCTGGCTGGTTAAACACTTCTACAAGCATATGGTACGACACAATCTCTTGAGTATTGTATTGCTACTCTTTCGAGTGGTTATCTCTAAGAAGCTTTCAATATTTTTTTGCCGGCACGATATTAGAGCAGCAGCGTTAACCTGGCACTTGGCTTGTTTTTGTATTTCGGGCACAGGAACAAATCATGTTTTTACAATCTTTCCCCAAACTTAGACTCACGAAGTATAAATGTGTGACAAATGCGTCACCTCGAAGCACCTTTGTACAGAGTTTTTTTTTAATTACCCAGGACTGGGGTGAGAAAACTTTGAAGCATCAAAACGTGGAAAGAGACGGAAAGTGGTAGGACGACAACGTCTCGATCGAGACGTTCTCAATCCAGACGTTGTCTTCCTATCACTTTGCCTTTCTCTTCCACGTTTTGATGCTTCATAGTTTTCTCAGCCCAATCTTGGGTAATTCAGAGAAATGGTAATGCTACACCAGCTCGCCTGCGCTCTCACTCGTAATTTGTACAGAGTGTAAATTTATTGTTTCTATGGCATATTGATAAAAAGTGATAGTGGGCATATTAAGGGCTGTAAAAGCTATGCAAATACGTTTTGTTTTAATTTATGTCATTTTAGCAAACTTCCGAAGGATCTAAGATCATAAATTAGACGTAAAACGGCCGAAAATACTTCGAAGTCGTCGGAAATGCCTCATTTGGCGTCGGCTGTGGAAAGGCACAATACCCTGGAGTTTATGCCAGGGTTGCCACATTCAGATATTAGATTTTAAACAAGATGGTAGAAGTTATTCCCGACGTTCAAATAAGCTTCATATAGAATCAGTAAACATCTAACTCGGAGGTCAATAATCTGTTAAGAACTTGAAAACCAAAAGAGCTATAACCGTAGGTATTTTCATCATGTATTGAAAGTAAATTTTGTATTGTTTCTATACATTCGCAATTAAACTTAACAGTCAAATCAAGGCAATCATTAAATATATACATATATATAAAAGACACCTACGAGGAAGTGCAGAAAAGTGGTCGATATCGCAGAAACACCACGTACATAAGCATTTTATGCTCCAATTTGCATGCAATAAACCTTTTGTAGAATCGAACGGTTATTAAATTAGCCAAGCATCAGGGGGAATGCTGGGAATGCAAGCTTATGCGCAGCACACGCTCTCCTTCAGTACAAACGATTCAAAGTAAGTAGTCCGAAATAAGGCGTTGACCAATGGGCGTGAGAGACATTTGTTTAAAGCTTTTGATTTATAACATTTACTACTCTAGACGCCAGCACGAGCACCGCCTGTAACTACACTGGCCGCATGATACTTGGTTCTTGGGTAATTCATCAAAAGGTTTATTGCCCAACCATCAAAGAAAAATGCAGGAACGTAGCCAAATGCGCTGCACGTGTTCACCTGAACTGTAAAATGATCCTATGCAAATAACCAAACGAAGCCTATTTGGGATGCCGCAAATTTTCATCGTTTAACGGTGGCACTTCATCAGAATACACGGCTTGAGCTTTTCGTGAAGAGCTCCCCGACGGTTCACCCATTTTCTTGGCGGAACATTCCTAGGGATTTACGGGAACCGGCTGACCGCGCCCTATAGATAGCATAATTACTTAAAAAGGTTATTAATTGAAAGTACTAATTACTCTCCTAGAAACTGCAAAAAAATTATTAAAATCCCAATAAAAATTACGTGCCGACTAAAAGTACTGACATTACATTATTTCTTTCCAAAAGTAATGCAATTACTAAGTTTTCAATACTTTGAGGCTGTAATTTTGTGCTCGTTTTTATTACGCGTATATGTACCAAAACTGAGATCTTCCTGTTTGTAGCGCAACAACCTTATCCGCCTCAAAGTGAACCATATGAAGAAGTCGTTTTACAGGCGACACGACATAAGTGTTAAAGATGACGATTAGCTTCTTTAGATGTGGCTAAAAGGCAGTCGACTCACCTATCTCGCTCTTCATTCAATGGTTAAGGTCCTTAGTTAAGCGGTGGTATCCTTCCGTCTTTCTGATTTAAAAAAGTTATGGTGCGCGCCAGTATGTTAAGCCGGGCTATGGGAGCTCGTTCTTACAAGGAGTCGTCGCGTGAAACGTTTCCCCTGTCGCCTTGTACGAAATCCGATCCTATTTTCCCAAGAGCAATAGTTCGAGTATTCCCGGTCATTTCTCTCACGGGATATTGTTTCCAAAGCCCCGAAGAGCCCAAGGTATTGCGCGTTGTCACACAAGGGGGCTGGATATTTGCTAGGCAGGAGCGTCGCCAGTTGATGAAAGGGATGGAGAGAGCTTCCTAAAATCTGTACTTTACCAAAAAAACGGGGAGGCGATATCTTTTTGTAGGCTTATTCCCAAATGAACTTCGGAAGAAAATGCAGCGAGTCTAGAGCCCATTGCTAGGCATACCATGAGCGTCACCTGCTTTGCTCGACTCCCGTCTTTTCCGACTACGAAAAGACCTTTACTTAACAAGGGCAAGAGCACCACGAAACGTCATTTTGACTAGACAACGCATTTGGGATTAACTATTTATTTAGCTCGTTTGTTGTTCACAAGGATAGAAGCTCACAGGTTCACTTGCTTTACGAAAGAACCAGAAGGCGGGAGATATTCGGCCCTGTCCTTTCAAGTTTTAAATGTGTTGACCTCACTCGTGATACGCCCATCGCCTTGTAGCCCATCGTTTGTTCATTCCTAAGCTCAAAGTGCGGTGAAAGCGACCTCACTCGTGATACGCCCATCGCCTTGTAGCCCATCGTTTGTTCATTCCTAAGCTCAAAGTGCGGTGAAAGCGACGCACTCGTTGTAAGAGTCACACGTCAATCTTTCGCCACGTAACCACGCTTTCTTTCATGCCCACGCAAAGAGAATGGGATGGGTCAGGTGATCAAAGGAAGGTCGTTGATTGGTTCTGCTAAGCTCGTAGCTTCCAGCGCACAGTCAGCTTAGAGATGAACGAAGTGTCGTATTGTCGTGATGGTTTAAGGCCGTGAAATATTGCCGGGAGTTCGTGAGTCACGGCCTTCCAGCGATGTCTTTACACGTAACATTTTCTCCTCCGGCTTTCCATCCGGCCTTTGCGAATGTGTCGAGCTCTTCTTACGGGGCTGCGAACACAGACGCCCGTCGCTTATTTGCTCTCACATCTTTTTCACGTCATTTCACCATGCAAAATAAATTTATGTTTTTTTTAGGCTCGCTAACGAACTTTCTGAACTGGGAGAAAGGTAATTTAGAAAAGTAGTGTCATGTTTTCGAAATTACTACCTTAGAGTTTTTTTATTACACTGCTAATTGGCAGCCTGGAAAAGTAATTCATTGCATGATTCATTAGCACCAAAATTAATTTAAGTACTGTAATTTCCTTAGAGTAATGCCATTACAGCCATCTCTGCCGCGGCAGGAGGTTGTGAGTTCAGTAGTTTTCCCAGGGCAGTGTTGGAGGCGTCTTCGCGGAGCAGCTGCAGAAAGGGTGGTAGCTAGGTCTTGGCGGCTCCCATCGTATACGTGGAGATGGTGCTGGCACTGTGCCCAACATTATTGTTCAATTTCACTGATTTGACAGGCTCATTGCCAACGCACTGGTTTTGGGGCCCTATCTAGCAAGGACAAATTGAGTTGAAACCGTTCTGCAGATTGGTGCGTTTATCTCCCGGTGTCCGAGGGCCGCGTGTTTGTTGTGCCCGATCAAGGAGTTTGCCCACACCGTTTGCGGTAGGGTACTTGGCGCCGAGGCTCATTATCGTTGACTTAGGCTGCCGAGAGTGGCAGTATGCAGAAGCGCGAAGTTTCCTGGTTTCATTTTGTAAAAAGTTGTTTTCTCTTTGTAAATATATGCATATTCACTCGGCCACCGAGGTTGAGCGGCACTGAGGCCACCAGAAAGGAGCAACCGTACAGCCATCGCGGCACACCACGGTAGACCGGTCCTGATAGAGACCCCAAGAGAGGCGTCCACGGATAGGGAAAAAACGACCGAAATTGAAGGCTAAATTTGTAATTGTCGTTGATGAACGCAAGCGCAAAGTGTAATTTGTTTTGTGTTCTTAATTTAGAGCTGTTACTGCCGCAAAAGACATCACACCCGGTGCGTGTATCTACTGTGGGATGCTCTTCGGGCTTGCATAAAGCGAAAAATAAATTGTATATTAAGTTTGGATTATATCACTTCAAAACAATCATAAATAGGAAATGTATGAGGAATTTATTTACCCTGATTTAAATTCAGTCCAGATGGTCAGTATTATAGAGAATTTGGGAGGCGGGAAAGAACTCGTTCTGGTAAGGTCTGGGACTGACTTCTGCGTAACGCGTTTTAATGATTTGTAGCTAATTATTTCTTTCTGCAACCAAGTAAGGACACTGTTGCTTTCCCTGGAGAAGGAACGAGCAACATATTTCCGTTGCATTCTGATTGACTGACGCGTAACTGTATTTTGATACTTCTGGAAAGGAACCTGGAGAACACAAGTAATCCAACCTGCCTGGTTTGAACTTCAGCTAACGTCTATAATTTTTACCGTAAAAAGCGCCGAGGAGAACATTAAACAATTTGACGCACATTCCTCTAAGAAGCACAGTTCTTCGAGATACAGGTTGGTCTTTGTCCGTCAATTTAGGGCTCGGAAACTTCCTCAACCCAAGGATGAACTAAAATGTATACACTTGGCCAGGCTGGGTATTTTAGGCTTCACTGTATAGTTATCTTGTTTTCAACTGGCAACTTTGTGCTTAAAGCTCCAGAGATTTGCACCATTATGCTTCACTACTGGTTCTTCGGTTGATAAATAGCAACTTTTGGTTAGGGCTTTCTTTGGTAATAATATGGTGAACTGGAAGAAAGCCATAAAAATCAAAGCAAAGCAATATGGCCCACTGTTGTAGGCGTTACAGAAAATATAAAAATAAATACGTTACTCTTTACTCGCAAATAAATAGAACGCGTTATCGACCTACGTTGCCTCAAAATAAAAGAAACGAGTTACCGTAACCGACGGAAAGAAATAAACGTTGCTTTTGCGTTACATTTTAATCATAAAATAACGCGTTTACATTTTTCAGGTTACAGGCAGGAATTAACGCCATATTTCTAGAAACATAGTGTCCAACCTGTAAGTGGACGTAATTATATTGTAGTTTTTAAGTATGCACCTAAATACTAACAAAAAGAAAGCGCAAAGAAGAGGTAGAAAAACTTAGAGTTACATGGCTTGGCGCCTGGAAGCACGAAAGAAACGTAAGTATAATTTGTTTTCTTAGTCTACGGAAAAAAAATGTAGCTAGGAACCTGACAACGTTACACCTCATTCAACATAAGTAACGCAATTGCAAGAACTGGGCGTCGATAGAAAGTTGTAAATTGATAAATCTCCAACTTTTCATCGATTAATTGGTGTAGGTCATTTCCATCCATAGTATTTTTTTGTTAAATGTAATAACTAATATATATATATTTTTGCATTTGCTAAATATGTAATGAACCGCGCAATATTTAGTTTTAATTATCAAGCAACCTGTATGTGTGGTTGAGAACATTCAACAGACACCTACACTCACAAATTGTTACTTAAACTGCATGAAGGAAACAGGTTCGTTGATATTCTACCGCAAGAGCAAACTCCATTGATTGTTAACTATAGTGTCTGCTGCGCTAAGAGGACACTCGACTGGTTTTGAAGTGTCCGGCTTACGCGCTACCTTTTGCACTTGCCAGGAGTTTCAAATCTCTCCCCTACGTTTTACTTCAGGTTGAAATTTGACCCATCTTTTAGCTTCATACTGGTGTACTTGCAGACGTCTGCGGGGTAGAAGCGTGGAATTCTTACTTTCTTTTGGTTTCTAAACATTTTACCGATTAGTCAGTTTGAATACATTTTTAGCGATTAAAGCATTAATTAGTAATTGGTACGTTTATCGATCAACAGTCCAGCTTTAGCAAGTACGTCACCCGTTACTGTTTCGAAATTGTAACGAGTACGTTACAACGTTACCGGAAAACTAACGCGTTAGGGGTAAGGCCATTACTATTAGCACGTTACCGCCAACAGTGTGATGTACTAACTCACACCTTGGAGCGAAGCCTTACTAGGCACAAGTTTGGGCTCTAGGATTGCCAAACTTGGGCCAACGTAGGCGTTTATTCGGCGTGCTGCCTGGGATCACTAAACATATATCGGTGAGGGGTCGCCTTCTTCCTGTTAAGCCTTCAACAAACAAACAAACACAACGAGGGTAGTTCGTATAACTTCCTGGGACGCTCTCCCCCTTCATTTATATATATACACAGTCCAAATTCCCCTTAGTGTGAGCATTACATACTTGAATATGGTCAAGGTAGTTCAAGCCGCTTCAGACAAACTCGTGGAAGCTGTAACAGAACACGGAAATTTTGCGAGAGATGTCACTAGCACAAATCCAGAGCTTCTTGCTCAAGATCCCCTCGTGTGTCCAAATGCAGCAAGAGTGGATTTCATATCCTCAGCTAAATCTTTCCAGAATTTTCATTGTACGCTTATGTGTCGGACCCAATTTAGGTGGTCCGCAAAAACCAGTTCGAAAATGTATGGCGCTGCGATTTACTACAGATTTGCGGCTTTGCGGTCTACGTTATAACTTAAAGAAGCACAAGAAAAAAATGACCTTGTTAAAACAAGAAAAACCTTCCTCATGGAATGGAATGCAGTGGTTTGCAGACGGTGCGTCAGGTCTGCGAAATCTGGCCGACAGACGTCGGAAGCGTAAAGTGCGCGCCATGGCCGAGCTCCACATAGGATATTTTCTTAATTTTGTCGACAATCAAGTTTTAGCGCCGCGCTCTCTTTCTTAAAAGCAAATTTCAACATGCGATTAAAAAAAGAAAAAAAAAAGAAAATAAGCTTAACACATACGGAGGCATTTTTATTCCTCAGAGACCCGTTTTTCACTGAGACTACCGGTAGAGGCATTGGATCATGTATATATTTGTGTGTCTGTATTTCTGCGGTACATTCAATTGAGATCGAGAGTTTATCAAATATACACGCCAACTAAAATTAAAGCCTCTTGTGTGTGGCGGTGCGCCATCTTCGGCCAGCACATACGAGACCGCGGGCAGCCTTATGGCATCGTCTCTAAAACGCAACCGCAGAATGCCGAAAAACGTTGTTGTTTTTTCTTTTTTTCATCTTTTCGATGAGGCAAGTTAGTTTATTGATATTTTTATTTCAACCATCTGCTGGTCAGCCGAACGTGTGCCGTAAATTGCAGCGCTATACTCTGAGAAACCCATTTTCGCAGAACATCTAAACTTTTGAATCATTAGAATACACGCGGCAATGGCTCCAGGAAAGAGAAAACGAGATACAACAACCACACTGAGAGGTCATTTCTGGCCATTTAGAGTGCCGCATTTCAAGCTTGCGGACTTCGAGCTCAACACACAATCAGGAATAAAAAAACAAAAAAATCTTGCTCTATTACAAAGCTACCGAAAACAATTGGAGGGTATGGTGTACACACCTCTTTATTACCTGCGATATCCGCCATAAGCCATACGTTACCTCGGCTGTTCCTGTGAATTCTGAGTCTAAGGAGAAATGTTTCATCTGACGATGTATGCTGTGCTCAAACGCAATACTGATCATTGCGCCAGCAAAGAGCGAGTTAGTCGGAATGAGTACATACTTTTTCATC
Organism: Ixodes ricinus; assembly: GCA_037355805.1. Lineage (NCBI taxonomy): Eukaryota > Metazoa > Arthropoda > Arachnida > Ixodida > Ixodidae > Ixodes > Ixodes ricinus. The sequence continues at coordinate 21,855 of JAZHYW010033011.1, read as the reverse complement.
ATACGGATAATTCTACAGAGGTGCGTAACAAATGCTTATATCTTCATGCTGTGCCTGCTGTGCTGTGCGAACTATGTATGTTCATAAACTGTAGAAGGGTGGTAAGCTGGGCTAGTTGGTACTGGTTACACATGATAAAAACAGCGAAGAACGTTGGGAAGCTGTGTGAGTCAGCCATCATTGGCTTTATCACAAAAGGAAATATCCTTTTTAAAGCGTTGAATGTCTACAGCTATAGCCTCGCGCCCCGGAGCGCGCTCCGGAGTTCGCTAGCCATTTGCACGTGCCTGTGTTTTCTGTGTCTTTTTCTTTCTTCTTCTCTTTCGAAGATACATAGAGTTGTGAGTTTCAGCGTCTGTCCTGTCTTCTGTTTTCTTCAACAGCTTCCCAACGTTGTTCGCTGATTTTTTCATATGTTCATAAATGCGTTAGGAAGTGAAAGTCTCATTGTCGCAACACATTGGAAGGAGAGTTCTACCTAAGAAAGGCGACACCTTTTAATGTAGAAGAATGTAGCGAGTGACTTCTTTACTGATGAAAAGCTGTCTTTTTATTTCACTAACAAATGACATATTTAGTTATTTTGGAGCGAGTAGCGAGTGACGATATTCAAATTATGTTTTTGCAACGATATCATGCTTGCTTGAAAGGCCCTTTCCTAGCGAGTTTTCACCTATATTCAGGATCGCCCTATTTTATGCCGGGTAGCGTTAAACAATAAACAGTGATTTGGGGGTTTATTTTCGCTTTTTGGTGACCGGATAGAGTGTGCTAACGTTGCTGTAGTTAGAAAACGGTCCTTGGATAGTTGAAACTCCCGGGTCAATTCCATAGCCTCCAAATGTATGAGGGCATTTTTCTTTTTTTTTTGTATCAGAGTTAATGGCAATATTTCCGCATTGCAATCAAAATGTGGTGAGTACGTGACGTACAGTGTACATAAAATCGCTGGTACCGGTTACCATTTAGCACCCGTATATGACGCAGTCACTAGCTTCGGCTGCTGTTGCATTATGACTTAGCTGATTTCAAGTTTCGAGTCTGTATGCACGGACACTATTACGTATGAGAAGCAAGTGTAGAGGCAAAGTGAGGTAATAATCCCGGGTGTGACAACAGGGATGTGGGTCTCCGTATTTGTTCATTTCGATCTTTCTTCCTATATGTAGGAAGTGAAAGTCATCATGCACAAAAAATTACGGTTGATAATGTCACTAAACTCGAGAATCATGCACAAGGATGTGAATCTAATGTCGGCGCCTGTTTCTTTTGTTCTCGCATATAAAATATCATAATCAAATATAGCAGTACATTAATGTTTTTTTTTGTTTATATCATACGACCGTTCCCAACGGTAGAATTGCAGAACGATTCGGAAGTATATCCATGCCGCGCATTCCGATTATATTTCCACACCTTTTGTTTTGTCTCTGAGAGGAAAACGAGACTCTCTTGTAGACGGCGATATAAAGCAAGAGTAAGAGGAATTTCTTGTTCTGCAACAGCGCGTGGGCGCGGCCGCACACGTGTCTACACTTACATTCTCTTTAAGTCCGACAGCTGCCGATTCTACGATTCGATAGATTCAATCTACCAGCAACAAAACTGCGTTGCCTCGAGGCTCATCCCCTTTGTGCGTTTGAGACCTCCGAGAAAGCCTTTCACGCAAAGTGAATTTGCGGGGACATCGCGCTTTTAAATGTAATTGCAAACAACGAAACGAAATTGCGTGGGCATGAGAGCGGTAAAGCAATACACTGGGAAGAAAAAAATAATTCTAAGCTTTCTCCAGATTAATCGAGCGCATGGCCCCAAGATTGCAAGTCTGACGCTGAACCACAGCACACACGCTGTGACATTTAGTCTAATTATCGTCTTGCACAACATATTATAAATCACCAACGTGATTTTACCTCGAAAGGTAAAATCACGTTGGTGACCGACAACGTATATATAAAGTTTAAACTGAGTTCACATGCTCAAGACCACTGAAAATAGACACCCCAAAACGCGCAAGCTAAATTCAAGCAGACAAATTTCACAGTGCGTAGAGTTTCTGTAATACAGATCCCCACAAGCCCCACATGTACATTGACATTACACCCAGCCACTGTTCTTTTCAAACTGGCGCAACAGAAGGGAGACTTGGGTTGTGGTGGATGTTATTATGTATAACACTTTTAGACAGCCATCACCGCGGAACTTCCAAGTAGCAGCAGCGGGTAGCCTTGACTGGTGTATTAATATGCATACGAATATTAACAGAGACACATTTTCGTTGGAGAAACGGTAAGACAAAAAATGGGCGCATCTCTACGTGGTGAATGATGTTGATTGGGGCGAAGCTCTGGTTGTGCTGATGATACTGATTTTATTTTTATACGTAGTGCTGAAGGTGCTGATTTTTTTTATTGCTCATAGGTAGGGCTGAGTTCCGGGCTGCGTTTTGACTTCATTATTACTGCTTTATGGTCGGTGAAATGCAGAGCCAGTGGTTCTTCTAGCGGACCAGCTTGGATCCGCTAGAAGCCGTGGGAACGCATCTCCACCGCTTAAGTCAACGGTCCACGTCAGAAAGAGAATGTGCGGCATGGGACGTGGTTATATACGCATTTGAGCATTTGACCGCAGCGCCCTCTCGTCTATAAACGTTGAGCTAATGCATGCAAAGTTTAACGCGATTATATACGCATTTGACCGCAGCGCCCTCTCCTTTATAGACGTTGAGCGGATACATGCAACGTTTCATCCATGACATCCCCAGCTCTTGAGATTACTACCACATCTCAGTGCCCCCTACTCGTCCCGCACTCGTGGCCGAGTGGTTGAGGCGATGGACTAGAAATCCATTGGGGTCTCCCCGCACAGGTTTGAATCATGTCGACTGCGCAAACATTTTTATATTTTTATGTAAGCACGGACGCCGGACGGACGGACGGACGGACGGACGAGGCGGAGACCTAAGGAGCTTCGCCCCTAAAAGTCTTCGATAGTTCACGGAAGGTCGGTTTACAAGAACCGAATTACACCGATCTATCAAAATCGGTTCCAAAAATTCACAGGTTAGTTTATGTATCCCTAAGACGACTTTCAAGGCGAAAGACCAAGCGCCGATCTAAACGTGATAGCGAACCTACAAAGATATCGCGCTCTTTACCAACGCACTTTTGGCGCCGTTTTATTGGTGCCTTTAATTTTGGTTCCTTTCGTGTCGCCGACATATTTTCCTACTTTTCATGTCGCCGACGTAGTTTTCGCTCACGGACTCTGAAGGTCGACTGGACGAAGAAATATATTAGGTTTTCGCCTCAATAAATATTTTCTTTTTGCTACCAAAATGCGCACCTGAATTGTGATTACAACAGGAAATCGGACATCATTTTTTTTACTGAGACAAAATAGGTTAAAAAGAACGATTATTTCACAATGTTTTATACGTCCAGATCACGCTATACTCCTTCCTCCTTCTCTCCTCTCTCTTTATTCCTCCTCCTCCTCTCAAGAGTATCTCTATATCACAATATGCTGTGCATACCTCCTTCCTCCTTCTTTCCGCCTCCTCTCCTTTATTCCTCCTTCTCCTCCTCTAGATGTATCTCTATATCACGATATGCTGTACAAAACAATCAGAAAAATATACAGGGTGTTTCACGAAAAGTGGACAAATGCGATTTTGGGAAAACTACTCGTCGCAACAAAAGAGGCATGTGTCGTTTCGGTACTGGGCCAGGGGCCTACTCAGAAAAATTATTACTGCCCAGGATAATTAGGTTTTTAATAATTTTTGCGTAATTAACTTTTCAATCACTCAGCATCATCAAAAAACACCAAATTAACAATTTGCTGAACGATAGAAGACACGCGCAGCATTTTACGGCTTTACCCGAGCGACGCCGCCCGAACTAGCCTAGGCTAGATCACAATGGGGTGGGAGGGAATGTGGCGGAAAGCAACCAGTCCGGTTCCCCTTCAACAACCCCGGCAAGGTGCTATTCCTACAGGGGAAAATGTTTCCTTACGGGTCGCTCACGAACCACCGAAGGGCCAGCGCTGTACCCCTCAAAATAAAAGAAAGCAGAGCAAAACTAAAACATCCCGCACTCGTACGCAGAGTCGCAGTCTGCATGTTTTTGTGTTATATTTGCTAATGACAACCGCGATCAAGATGAGTAAGCTTCATGACGCACAATTAAAATGTGACCTAAAAATGTTTGCTTCGGCAGGCCAGGTGCACTCTAAAACGAAAGAGCTACTTGCGTTTCTGAAGCGCAATGGCGGGACATACCTCGACGAACTAGATGCGAGCCTAACGTACGATTACCTCCAGCCAAATGACTTTCAAATTCTTACCTGTGTAGGAGTCTTCATTTATAAAAATCATGGTTGAACTCATGATGGTTCCACAATGCACAGAGCAGCAGAGCCGCTTTTACGGGAACCAACTTTTTCTTTAGCATCAACACTCTCAAACGAACAAATCAAGCCAGATCGAGCAACATATTTGACGTGGGACGCTAGGTTAAGGCCAGTCAGGGTACGGAAACAAACACACGCACAGCGCTTCCGAAGGTGCGTAAATGCGGTAGTTCGTTGGAATCTACGTCGAGAGATATCTTATTCGAAACACTTCCGTGAACGCAAAACGACTCGCACTCGTAAAATGAGAGGAGCACGACAAGCTGCTCTCGTTGAGCACGTACTCCGCAGATGCCGGCAACCATGTTTGTCATTGTTTCACACCAATGAGGAGTAGGCAACTTTGATCTTCTTTTTAAAGCAGAAATTGCTCTATATAGAGGTTTTGCTTCTCAAACATAAAGAATGCCGATTAAAATACTATTACGGCAAAGAAATACAACAAACATTTCACACGTCAATCATCTTTCCAGCCAATGAGAAATGTCAGTAAGGTGTAAGCACAGCACTGGGCTCAGCAGGCCTCAGCCTCAACCTTCTCCAACTAGATTGCATCTAACGGCGTAAATAAAAATAAAAATTGTTTTTCGCGGTACCATTTATTTTGAAATACGTGTACCATCAATAAAAAAAAAAACATTTCGTTACAATGTCCCATTACGGGTATGATCCCACTAATTCTGGCAATTTAAGTGCATTTTTACTTCTAGTTTGTCGCCTCATTCTAATACGTTTTAAAATAATGGTATCATTTCAAAGGTAATGTAGTCATATTGCTTCTGGTATAACCTATGTTATGCTTTCTATTGTTTGTTGGTTACTATGGCCTGGCCAATAGGGAGGCGCGAACACGTACATGCTCGACAAGTTCCCGTTTTAATAGGCATTAAGAATGACACAATTTTTATAGTGCTGTCGTGCCAAGATATGAAAGCATAAGTGGACGAGAAATGTTTTTCTTTTTGATATACCGTTTCAGTAATATTACCTGAAATTACGCATTTGCATCACATATATTGATTTTATCTAATATTTTTCAAATTAAAATGAAATTCGTTTCATTGTATATATTAACGAAAATTTTCAAACGTAGTTGTGCTGTTGTCCTACAATATTTTATTGCAAACACGGAGATATTTTTATGTTTCTGATGATGGGAGTTCTCATTTTGCTTAGCGGCTAAATAAACTAAAGTAATATATTTGGTGAACTCTAAAACCCCGGAGATATACGAAGTGCACGATCCTTTTGTTAAGTTTCGATGTATGTGTTGGGTGAAGCCACGTCTGAGTTGGATGAAACCATCTGCAATGACGATTGAGACTTTCGCAACAGTTACGTAGGCAGCGGATGTCATAACGGCCGAGAAACAAAGAGTGCTGGGTCGTACAATGGCAGTAATCTGCTATTATTTTGGAGACGTTGAGGTATTTTTCTGCAGTACAGCTCTCATTGCTCAGTTTGCGCTTGGTTACGGAAGTTACGAAAAGCTTTCTGATAGATTCGCTCTGCGAGACCTAAGAAAAGGTACGTGAGATCTGGTAAAGTCAATTTTATGTATACTATGAATGGCCCTAGCAGCATGCGCGTAATATTTTGTTATGAATTTTTATACCCAGTGAAGGGCTTTTATTTTCTGGACTTTTTAGAACACACCGATAATTATTAAATTTTGGGGATTTGCAGGAGCGCTGTACGGCCCTCTGAATCTCAAGGTTCGGGGGAAGATGGTTGAGCGAATCATTTAATATTCACAGTATCTTGCGTTTGCTTCATTTTGAATCTGCACCTCTCGTTGTTATATCCTTGTCCACAGCCGTGTTATGCCGCTTTGCCGGACAAATGTCGGTATTCGGCCCAACTACTAACCTTATAAACTAATATTTAATATGCCACCGTTAGATCAATATAGGGCTACCATTATGGTCAAATTGAGTGCCATCCGACCTTTCGCGGCGGCGTTCTACTTCTCTTGCATTATTAGACGGCTGGGACACTGGTGTTTTATTTAATAACGGCCTAAGAATTCCAAGAACACTTTGGGTGGTCAAGGCGTTGAGGGCCGGTGTGCCTTGATTACACGCTCAAATAATTCAGCTCCAACGCACGCCTAAATAACTCAGCTTCCATCATTTAATTCAGGTCAAATCGCACGAGTGTTACTAGAATCAATACGGTTTCGAGGAATAGACAATTGTTCGTATTAGGAGACCCTTCAACGGTAAAGGGAGAGTTGATTCGTTATATGCTTAGTAGGGTCATTTATAAATTTACACTAATGTTGTGATTCTTTATCGCAATTACATCAATATTTTAATGCTTTATAAAAAAACGACAATTGATAAAGCATGAATAGGCTAAGACAGAAAAGTTAGGGAAACATCTAAATTCGCAAGTTTAGCAATCTTAGAGCCACAATGTAGCCAAATATTGGCGTTAAATACTACTCGGGTACCTTTGCGTTTTGTGAGTTTTTTCTGGCTTGCTACATAATTAGAAAATGCAAAATTTAAATCAAAGATATCATGTATGAACAAAGAAAAAAGCAGTGATCCCATATTTCACACATGTTTAGCAATTTAGGACAACAGTTGCCGCATGCAAACCGATGAACAAGAATTGAAGCCTAACTCGGACACTTTAGTTATTACCACTCTTGAAAATCGCTTAGATGAGCGGTGTTTTGAATTTAAAGGGACGGTGCAAATATATTCAATACTAACGTGTGTTTGTTTTTGACTACACGCGAGCTAATTTACACTTGAGGGAAACAATTATATTCGCAGGCAGTGCCCTTCGCCAAGAAACATTTTTGTTGCGGTGTACATTCAATGATAAAAAGAGCGTTTTAGAGTGCAGTTCTTAGAGCGCCCGTTTCGGGCTTGAGCGGCGTCACCGTCGGCGTAACCGCGCGGTGGATTATTGGACGCGTGACGTCACTGATGACGTCATCACTGATGATGCCGATGCCAATGACGTCATCAGTGACGATGCCAGTGATGATACCGATGACGTCATTAGGGACGATGATGATGAGGCTGACGTCATCAGTGATAATGACGTAAATCATTGACGTCACTGGTGACGTCGTCAATGATGATGTAGACGTCGTCAGTATTAATGACGTCACTGATGACGTCACTGATGTTATCAGTAATAGTGACGTCATCAGTGACGTCACTGGTGATGATGATGTCATCGTCATCGTAATCGTCACGTGACCTCACAGGTGTCACGTGACGCGGCGGAGTCACGTGACCACCGGGAGGTCACGTGACTCTCGTGAGGCGAGGGCGACGCCGCTCGGAAGGAGGAGTAGCAGACAGGATGAAGAGGTGAGGAGGAGGGGGTTACCCTGCCCTCAGTATCCTTTCCTCCTCCTCCTCAAGAGCTGCGCTCCAATTCTGCGTTACAGGGAGTTAGTTGTAAATGGCTTTAATTTTTTTTATAAATTTCTTTTCGCAAACCTTATGACTTAGCTTGGACGTCGATGTGCTTGCATAGTTTACCGTAAGACAATATTTGAACGCGGCTCATAGATTGTTTCAGAGCATTTCGTGAGAACTCAATACGGTTTTTAATAATCAAAAGCTCAACAAGCATTCGGGTAGTCGCTCCTGTACAGTTGCATCAATTACGACGATTGCCGTACCCTAACAATGTCAATTACGACGATTGCCGTACCCTAACAACAACGGCTCGGCTAGACAGCGACATTTATTAAACCCATTGCAGTCGCTTAGGAACCTATGGATTTCCCCTACATCACGGGGCCCGGGCGCGGGTATCCTTCCCAGGTACCAGACAGTACTGGGTACCCTTCCCAGTACTGTCTAAAACCAGCGGCACATCCGTTATGACCACGGTGGTCGACAATCTGCCTCAATATACTCATCTTTAACAATTGCAGTCCGCTGGCAGTAATATTTTTGGCTTAAGATAAATAACCGCGTGTTTATTAAAATTATTTTTGAGAAGTCGAACCTGATAAAGTGTTCCCTCTAAGTTCCTGCAAGTAGTCGGCCTGGATTCCTGTAGGTTTCTTCACAGTTAAAATTCCTTAAGTTCGACTCCCTAGGGAAGAGTACAACACGACGAGGGGGTCTCAGTAAAAGGAGTCAAAGTGCTCTATGAGACGTGCGGTCGTAACCACCCAACCCATTTGCTGTAGGAGGAAGAAAATACTGTATAATATATGTGGACTATTTGCTTACTTGCAAGCCACTTGGGAGTGTCAGTTACTCTAATCTATTCAGGGAGGTCGGTATTTGGCGGGGCTGATGATAGGTTTTCAACCTATAAAAACTGTTTGCCTTGTCGCACTCAGCACGACGTTTCCTCATGCTAACCCTGGTAGCGCGCCACAGAAACGTCGAAATTGGACGAAAGGCTGGCAAACGTAAGGGCCTAACTCTGGCCTAATTTAATTTGGCTCCATTGCGCTTGTCAGTGTCAAAGTACGTTGCCTAATTATAGCTCTAGTTGGGCGATCCCAGGGCACGCAAAAGTTTGCCTCTTCTCTCGTCGGCCATTGGAGTGACAAAGTTAGTGTCATACTGTAGCCATAACTGCCAAATTTAAAAAATAAGTTGGAGATTCCATAAGTGCTAAAGTTTGGCTTTTTTGGTCGGCCATTAGAGTGCCACAGTAGTTGTCATAATTCAGCTGTAACTGCCACTCTAAATCTTAATTTGGAGATTGGGGACATGCTAAAGTTTGGCTTTTGTCTGGTCTGCCTTAGGAGTGCCAAAGTAGGTGCCATGCTTGAGCCATAACTACCAAACTGAATCCCAATGTCGAGATTCCGCACGTTACATATTTTTGCTTTTGTCTTGTTCGCTATAGAATTGCCAAAGTAAGTGCCATACTTGAGCCATAACTGCCAAACTAAATCCTAATTTGGAGATTCCGGACGTGCCAGAGTTTGGCTTTTCTCCGGTCCGCCATAGGAGTGCCAAAGAAAGTAAGTGCCATTTTTGAGCCAAAACTGCCGACGTAAAACTTAAATTGGGGATTCCAGATGTGGCAAAGTTTGGCTTTTCTCTGGTATGCCACATGATCGCCGAGAAAGTGCCATATTTGTGCCATAGCTGCCAAAGAAAATTCTAATTTTAGAATTAAGGCCATGACAAATCCTGTATTTTCACTGGCTAGCCACTGGAGTGCGAAATATGTGCCAAAAGTGACGAAGAAAGCCCAGAAACGGCAATGTTTGGCATTTGTTTAATGAGCCACAAAACTGCGTTTTTACGCGCTCCACAACAAAATTAATTGAATGATCGTTTGAAACACGGTGGTCAGATGTCATTGTCTCCATTCCCAAAGAGCACGATAATACTAGGCAATGCCGGGACAGTATTGGCGTACCGTGTTTTAGCCACCGGCCTAGATTTGAGCGCCATAACACGCGAATTTTGGACGAACATACAAAATTGTTGTTGATGGCTACCGGACGTTTAATTAACCACTATCATTACGCACAGCTTATTCTCGACGCGTTTACAAAATTAATACGTCTGTAAATACAAAAAGCAAGTTAAATAGTATAACTCACACAGTTTTCATGCTAAGCAAAACTCATAAATCAAACACAAATGACTGAGGAGATTAAAAGGAAGTAGAACTACTATCAGAAGCATGCTTGTAACGTAAATTCTAATAAAATAGTAATACCATGTAATCTGTAATAGATGCATAATCCGATTCGGACGGTGCGCTGTAATAGAAACACATGTCGAGAAAGAGGTCGTTGTCCCCGAAGAGCAGTTTCTTATTGAAGCGCATCGAAGAAACACAGTGCAACAATTTAATGAACTCCGACGACGTAAATGGTTAATACCGAAAAGTTGGCACGAACCTATTCCGGTTGTTTACAGAAAAAAAAAACGCAACAGCGAAAGCAAAAATGTAATAATAATTGTGGTTGTGGGGATATTTATACAGCGTGTCGTTGGTCAGCCATTTTAAAGTTGCGACGAGTCACTCGCTGTAGATGAGCAATTTAGCCAGTGCAGCTGGGGTCTTTAACGTGCACCACGCAGTAGTGATACACGACCGCACGCCGGTACGATGCTCATCCGGATCGAAACGGGCAGGGGTGGGGATTGAACCCAGGATCCCTGGGTTCTGCAGCGCGAGCTTTCGCTGCACGTGCTCCGAGCTGGTGTGCGCTAGCCCACTGAAGATCGCATTTCAAAACCGAACCTACGTGGTCCCGTACGAATAGCCAGAACTTGGCAATCGGTAAAAACTACGGCTCCAGTGATCATATCAACGCGTCAGAGTGAGTCACGTGACAAATTCTGTCCAAGCGTTTTCGTCCTACGCCTCCTATGGATAGAGGATACGCGTTTCGCCTCACCCTCTGATTTGTTTAAAGCGGCCATCGCGCTCGTTCACAACCAACTACACAAAGACAGACAAGCAGGTGGGAAGGCTTAACAAAAGGCGAGTACGAAGGGAGTCTGACAATGCCAGTATGCTCCCTCTGTCTCTTTGACTGGGTTAAGGTAAAGGGCAGCCATAGTTTGTGTTTCGCCCTCGAGGCTTTGAATGTCGCTTTTAGTTTGCAGGGAGGAGGAGGGGGGGGGGGGTTGAAAGATTGTGAGAGCAAGGAGTACCGTACTGATGCTGTCAAATGCTTAAAGTGAACATGAAAAAAATACTCGTCACCGTCCGAATCTTATCGAAAACTACGCTGAAACGTTCCCTCGAGTGATACGCGGCGGCCGTACTACAGAGCCACGGACACCTCTGCTTCTTGCTTTTTTAGACTTTCACGATTGTCAGTCCCAATGCAAAATGTGCAAAGAGCTCCACTCACTTTTACAGCGCTTCGTCTAATAATGGAGGTTAGGAGACGTGCACACTCCAGTCTCGCGTAGTGCTCGTCCGATGGCAGCCGTTGCGGTAAGGTCGAACGAGTCTCAATTCAAGTCCGTATGTTGGCGTGTGTACATACGCCGTTTTCCAGTCTAGCTGAGGCAAAATACTTGGCCCACCTTGTGATTGAAGAAATCAAGATACACCCCAAATAGAATAAAATGTTGCAGGCAACACTAAATGCGATTTTTATTCAATTAAGTTAGTTACCATCCGCGTACAACCAATAGCTCACCGGTCATCCACCTACAGACGTACATAAACCATCGCCAACGGGACCTGCCCTTATTACTTGCCTGTGGCATTTGTTGGAGAAACGAGGTCCAAAGTTTCAGACGCTAAAGGCCCTGTTTCGAGTCGACATTTGTACCTACATTTGTACCTAGAACAACTGTGAGCGCCTGCAATCAGCACCACCTTCTTTCATTTTTGCTAGCAAAGTTTCGAAACCTACTGCCAAAACAAGATGACTTCGCAAGCAGCATTATTTTATGCTAAGCCGATGTTATTGTTGGAGCCAAAAATGTGCCATACCGATAGTATTTGAAATTTCAGTTTACTTTTAAGTGACAATTTTAACATATTCCGTAACGATCGAGTTTCCAAACGAGGCGGTGGCGTAATCATCGCAGTTCGTAAGAACATATCTTGCACTCTGACTTCAATCGACTCTCCTCTTGAAACCCTTTGGGTTTTCGTTGGTACCGTATCTTTTCAGAATATTATAGTTGGAATTGTTTTCCGACCACCTGATTCAACATGTGAATTTGTGAACAGACTAACCGATATTCTAGAATTTATTCAGTTTATGTATCCACATTTATCACTTATATTGGCCGGTGATTTTAATTATCCCGGAATCGATTAGTCCGACCTCCGAATGCGTAATACTTGCTCAGTTGTGTAAGAATGTTGAAGTTTTATAAATCTTTTAGATTCATTTTCGATTAAACAATTGGTAAATGAAGATACAGTAATGAACCTTGTTTATACCACTCACCCCGAAAACATGTCTGTACGCGTGCTGGACGAAATTAGAGACAATAGAATTGTTTATATCTGCTATTAAATATCAAATGTTTCGAGCGAACCCCCCCCAAAAAAAAAAAAAAAAACGTGATATATGACTACTCAAAGGCAAGATATAGTGATATCGCGGTAACACTTTCACACGTTCTAATTCATTACGAAAGCATCTTCCATAGACGCTCTGTTGATGGAAACTGGGTCTCAATAAAGAATAAGCTAATCTGTATACGTGAAGATTTTGTTAATAAGTTGGTCATTAACCCGAGTGAGGGTTGTAACTGCTTTTCATAAAGCGTAAATCGCTTCATATTCAAAAAGATAAAACGTTTCAAAAAGGCCAGTTATTAAAATGCAGACCGTGACTGGCAGTCGTTCGAAGATTGTGCGCGCTTATGAAAAAATGAGATAAGAAAATCAAAGAATAGCTTTTTTCGCGAAGATTTATCTAGCATACTAAAAACAAATCCAAAATTGTTCTGGCACGTTCTAAACCCCAAATAAAAGAATACATTTCCTTTACTTCAATAAGGTGACCTAAACTTTTCTGCATCCGAGTCCGCTTTTAAACTTAACATATTTTTGGCGATGTGTTTACCGACAAGTTCCTTTATCTGACCGCCATGTTACACCTACAATCGTCATTTCAGAAATGGACGATGCGCAAATTAATATTGATGGTGTTTTTAGTGCCATTGACCGCTCTCCGACGAAATCCCGCTCGGTGCTGATGGTGTACGCTCGAACCTGTTTACACTAACAAATGGTGCGTCAGGTGCCGTGCTTGCCAGCTTATTCCAGCAATCGCTTAATACCGGTCGCATTCCGAACAAATGGAAATCGGCTAATGTCGTCCCGATTTATAAATCTGGTAATCGAAATTGTCCAACAAATATAGACCAATTACATTGATCTATCTTGCTTGCAAACGTTTAGAACATATATAAAATTCATCTGACAAGAAACACCTAGTCTCAAATAACCTCCCATTTCCCAATCAGCACGGCTTTCAACGTGGTATTTCGTTCGAAACCCAACTGTTTGAACTGGTAACAGATTTGCATACCTGTATTCACTCATTCTCACAAATCGACGCTTTTTGTAGACTTCTCAAGGGCCTTTGATTGTGTACCACATAGACGTCTGATAAAATATGCAACATCTCAAAATTAATGATAAGGTAATTACATGGATTCGTGAGTTTTTGCATGATAGAAATCAATCAGTAATTGCAAATGACACCAACTCATCACCTATAGATATCAAATCTGGTGTCCCCCTGGGATTCGTCATTGGACCCGTTTTGTTTTTAATTTATACAAATGACCTCCCCATCAACATTTTTCAAAGATTCGCCTATTTGGAGACGACTGTATGGTATACCGTCAAATAGCTAGTCAAAGCGACTGACAAACTCTTCAAAGTGATTTGGATATCATACTTTATTGGTGTGACACGTGGCAAATGCAGATAAATATAGATAAAACCAAAACAATGATATTTACAAATCGTCACTCATCTTTTCAATACGACTACAAAAGTTATAGATTCAAAATTAGATAAAGTATCCACATATAAATATTTACGAGTCCACTTAACTTCCAACCTCTCCTGGAACACTCATTTAGATTATATCCTTAGGAAGGCTAACCAGTCACTTGGTTTCTTAAGAAAGCATTTATATATGGCAACAGCAGAAACCAAACTACTTGCATAATCTACCCTCATTAGGCCAAAGGTGGAATATGCGGCTATGATTTCGAACCCACATCAAACTATTTGAGTTAATATTTTATAATTACTGCAAAACAGAGCCACCATATTTGTTCTAAAAACGTGTTCACCTCTAGGCGTCACTCAACTTAAGAGTTCACTCGGTTTATTGACTCTCCACCAGCCAAGATACCTCGCAAGGATATGCCATTTTCATAAACTCCATCATTGCTCATCAGATTTCCGTCAAAACAACATTCTCCCACCTGCTCGCATTTCCCCTCGTCGTGATCATTGTTACACCGTTCATATTCACTTTGCAAGAACTAATCTGTTCAAATATTTCCCGTTCGTACAAGCGGCCACCGAATGGAATGAGTTACTAGAGAGTTTTAGGTAACCGGAACAAAATACGATCGATAAACAAAAACGATCGATACCTTGGATCGGGCGAGTCGACCGATCGTGTGCCTCTAAACGGCTTTGGGGGAACCGTATTTGCAGACGAGAGCAGACGATCGGTACAGGTCGCGCCCCTGGCAACGGAAACCTGCATCGGCCTCGTTGAGAATGTAGATATTTGCGTGTGTTTGTACAAATCGCAGAAACTGAAGTAAATAAAAATCGCATCCTAAACATATAGAGAACCTAAAACAATGTATACCTACTTATAGTTCGTCTCGTTTTTTTTTACTCGAATGAATGTGCTTCCGTAATACAAAACCTGGCGCTCCATGGCGTGTCGCCACTGGCACTGCGAAGTTCTAAAATGTTCGTCTGCTAAAGGAGCAGACGAGCTTTCCGACAACAATGGCGCTCGATCTTTCTGACGATGACTTGGAGTAGGCTCTATTTGGCGAAAGCAATTTACAAAACGTTCTTTTGTACGACTGTCTGCGCACTAAGAGAAGGCGCTTGTTGGCGGCAAGGCATGGGACGTTCAACTTGGCGTCGATGGACGAGGAGGACGTCGTACGGCAGTTCAGGTTCACAAAGGAGGATCTGCCCCATCTCCGATTGGCGCTGCGCATCCCGGAGACGTTGACAACCAACGGCTGAATCTGGGTGTCAGGGGCTCGTTTGCCACCGTATTTTTTTTTTTTTTTCAGTTTACCCGATTTATATTTTCGGGGAATAAAATAGTTCCTCGACCGTACATGGTAACTTGTTTTGTAAGTCATACGTTCTCAGTGGGCAAGCTTTGGTGTTTTACATCAACCAAATATGATGTTTACTCCAACCACGTCCTGATATGCTGAAAAGTCGCCGACAGCAAACTCGATTTGACACACAAATAAGAACACGCTCGCGCGCGCTTATCATCAACATTCGAAGTCGTCTGCCAGCGATCCTGTGTCTTTCCCTCGAGGCCCACTGCAGGGTCGAGTATTAAGAAAGTTATGGACAAATAAAACTAGGAATATTAAATCGCGAATAAAATACAAAAATAACAAAAATATACTCACTTTCTCAAGTTGAGGCGGTCATTTTTCTTGTACAAAGTTACGAGGAGGTCAATCCGTTCCTTCGCTCCTCGCAACGAGAAGTTCTTTTTCGACGCCGCGTTTAAGCCTTTAAGGACGTCATTCCAAAGGGCTGGAGTAAAAAAGGATTAGCGCCTAGCACCTCCCGAAGTAGGAAGATATCATCTTCCGCTGAAACCCGCTTGCGAGGAGGAGGCGGAGGGACGGAGGTAGATACGGCGCTCATGTTGCTCTCTTACGGTAAAGATAGCAGACGATCACGGTCGTACGCCCGCGAACCGATCGTTGAGCGGTGTACGGTACGACCACGAAAAATAAAAATAAAGGAAAACCTGTAACTTTACTGCTGTGCACTTATTAAAACTATCACCCAATATTTAAAGGGCTCGTTTTATAGGATATATGTGATTAGCATTAGAACACAAATTTTTAATTCATGCAACATTTTTAAACTAAAAAGTATCCAGAGCCTTGATGCAGAAGGCTGTTGCTCACTCTGTTGACACTACAGATAACCCTCAGTCATAAAGCAGCTGTAAAAACGGGTGATAAGTGCTCGAAATGCACATCCCAACGTTTGTATATAAAAACAAAAACTTAAAATATAACTAACTTAAATATGAAAAAGCTTAAAATATAAAAAACCTTAAAATATGAAAAAACCCTTTAATATAAAGAAACTTAAAATATAAAAAAAAACTTCAAATATGAAAAAAGAAAACTTAAAATATAAAACACTTAAAATATGAAAAAAAAATAATAAAAAAAACGTAAATATAAAAATGGATTATATAAAAAACTAATATGAAAAAAAAGCGTATGGGCAAGCAGGATTTGAACGACGACGTGCCTCGCCTTAGGAACATCAAATCTTCTGCTCCCGATCTGTGAGTCAATTTTTTGGGATCAGCGAACGTTTTCATCTTCGCGACGACGGTGGCTCCGTTAAACCTCGTACGGCAAGCCCGCACCCCACCCAGCGTGGCTATCTTCAATGATGGACGCCACGTCGGCGGCACCAACACAGCCACCACCTAACCCATCACTCCCCATCCAATACCCAGACGCCGAGAACATTGAGGTCGACTCGCTGTCGGATCCCTCCATGGAATATCTCCAACAAGATACGAATCAAGGATGGATAACGCCTGGAAAACATCGAAAACAGCGCCTTGAGCCACGTCCACAACATGAACTTCACACCGTCGTGGTGCGAGTTCCTCACACCCTTTGCTTTGAACACATCAAACCGTATGATCTCCTATCTGCCTTCACTTCAGCTGCAGCACTTCCCTCCCGAGCACGCCAGGATCTCACCATACACATTCGCTTGCTACAACGAGTCATCCTCCTCAAAACCGCTTATGAGAGCACGGCACAAAGACTCGCCCAAGTCTGCGACATCAGAATCAACAACAAGCTTCACCATGTCACGCCCTATTTTGCCGCACCGCTCAACTCGTGCAAGGGCGTTATACATGGTGTCAAAGCTGGCCTCTCCACCGATGAATTGATGACATCCTTGGAAAGCTATCAAGCCACCATCATTACCGCTAGAATGATGGGGGCCAGCCAGTCCGTCCTCATAATCTTCGAAGGCACCAGTGTCCCCTACACTGTCCTCTTCGAACGAGTCGAGTACAGGTGCCGCCCTCATCAACCAAAAGCAGCAAAATGCGAACGCTGCAGAGCCTACGGACACCGCGCAATCAATTGTTCTGAGGCGCCGACTTTCTGGCGATGCCCCACGTGTGCCACCCCTCTACAACAACAGCAGGCCCCCATCCATGCACCCCTTGGTGCTATCATTGTGGCGGTGAGCACCCCTCATTTGATCCAGCCTGCCAAGTGCAGCAGCAGAAAGACAAAGCAAGCATCAAAGCAGCATATGACCAGCGACTCCATCTCCGCAACACCTTGCCGCGGGTTACGCCACGGCCAACATCGTCCCACAAGCGAGATTATCATAGGCAGCGAGCGGCAGCTACGCGCACAGCACAACCCACGCCAACGGGCATGAACCAACATGCGCCCTCACCTCTACAACACTACCGGCAGCCCCAGCAAACCATACAACAACAAGCGTCGACTCCCGAGTCAACATCATTCCTTCCTCGAACGGCGGAATGGGGACGCCAATCTCCACCACCTGGTTCGCCGACACATCAAAGAAGTCAGCCCACGATCCAACGGCCGCTTCTCCGACCGGCCGTTCTACGTCCTCGAGCCCCGACACTCATGGAACCCGCTCCGGGGACCACAATCCCTACCACGAACCCTACAAATGAGGCACCATCATCGTCGCTAGCGCCAGAGTTAACGCCGGCTAGCCCTTCGAGGATAGGTCCATCGTCGACGCCACCAGGTACTCCCGAACTCCCCACCACTCTCCGTCCCGCCTCTCAACCGTCCGTTACCCCTTCCACCCCCATCTCCACGTCTCCACAATATCACCAACATATGAACGAACGAGTTAATTTGATCCAGGAACGCTTGGCCCCATGTGAACAACAGATCGCTCAACTCACCGACCGCATGATGAGCCTAGAAAACATGATGTCCAACATCTTAAGCGTAGTTGACCCCCTAGTTTCCCGGATAAATGAACTTACGAATGTGGTAACTTCTTTAGAAAAGACAATTGTTGCGCTTACATCACCCACGCCTATGGAAGCCGTGTCCCAATCTCTTAAAAGACCCCGACCCCCCACACCCACAGAACAAAGCGCCCCTCCCTCGCAACCACCCCCTCACACCCCCGCCCCAACCACAACAAGTTAATGGCCAAAGCTATTTCATTTCTGGTCATACAATGGAACTGCCGGAGCATCAAAACCAATCGCACTCCCCTTCATCAATGGCTTCTCACCCTCGATTTACAACCCCAGATCTTACTTCTCCAGGAAACGCGACACCCGGCAAATATCCCAGGCTACCGAGTAATACACGCCGATCCTAACGGGTCCCCACTAGTGTCCACCTACATCCGGCGAGATCTCCAGTACGAACCGCTGGACATCCCCTCGTCTCTAGCACATAATCTAGTGGCATGTGCTTATTACCCCTCCCCCAACACAAACCTATCTGCTTTCTCAACTTTTATAACCCCCCAAAGAGCATCGTCTATTCAAGGCCCTCTTCGACTTTACTGCGGAGTTAACATCCACATACGAGGTCCTCCTGGGTGGAGATTTCAACGCACCGAATGTCATCTGGGGCTATCGGTCTACTCTCCGCCCAGGAAGAATTTTACATTCTTACATTTCACAACACCATTTCACTCTTTTGAACACCCCCAACGTCCCAACAAGAGAGGGCACTGGTAGGCAGCAATCCACTTCTCCGGACCTTACACTGTTCCAGGGCCGAATTGAAAGCACTTGGACCAACACCCAGGAAAGACTCTTGAGCGATCATTTCATCCTCTCCATAACACTTAACATTTTCTCACGTCCTCGTAAAGTCTCCCTCAAACACACGAACTGGAACACCTTCCGCAGCATCTTGGCCTCTACTAAGCGCCAGTCAGAGTCGTATGAGACCTGGATACACGCGATAAAGCAAGCTCAGACACAGGCAACCAAGCCGGAAAACACAACAGCTCCATCACCACAGCCCGATCCTTACCTGACGCGCCTCTGGAAACGACGGAAGCGAATCCTCAGACACATAAATCAACAGCCTCTTAATCACCAACTTCGAGAACGATTAGACGATATCAACAAGGAAATCATTACGCACTGCGACGTCTTAGATATCTCAAACTGGAACAAGGTATGTAATGAAATCAACGGTTCTCTCCACCAAAAATCTTCATGGAATCTACTCCGATCCCTGCTAGGACCCCACCCTCCCCCCATACCTACCTTGGCTAAATATCTCACCCTTCAGGGCTCAAGGCAGCTGACTCAGACACTAGAGGATTTGTACATCCCGGCACCACTTTCGTCGAACTACCCATCCTATACAGGCCCTGAGAATTCAGAATTAGACCGCTCCTTCACCTTAGCAGAGCTGGACTGGGCTTTCACACAAAACGTTAAAAAATCTGCACCCGGAGAAGATGCCATTACGTACACGCTACTCCGCAATCTCCCAGAGGAGGACAAAGAGCAGCTCCTAGCTCATATAAATACACACTGGTCGGAGGGTACCTTACCACAAGAGTGGAAATCCTCTATCATCACCATGATACCGAAACAAGGAAAAACCCCCTCTCTCACCAACCTTCGTCCCATTTCGCTTACCTCCTGTGTGGGCAAGACGATGGAAAGGATGGTGCTGGACCGTTTCCAGGACCATCTGGAAACCATCTCGTTCTTTCCCCACACACAAATTGGCTTCCGTTCTCACGTATCCACACAAGACCTCTTTCTCCTTCTTCAACACACTTTTCTTTCCCCACCATCTGCTCAAGTCCACGCCCTTGTCACTGTAGACGTTCGTAAAGCATTCGATTGCATTGGCCACGATCACATACTCGCCTCAGTCCGAGAAACAGGCTGCGGACACAGGCTTTACACTTACATCCTGAACTTCCTTAAAGACCGCACAGCCAGTTTTCGTATTGAGGCTGAGACGTCCCCACCAATCACGCTCACACGCGGCACCCCACAAGGGGCGGTGCTGTCTCCTACTCTATTTAATCTCGGCATGGCCCAGCTGGCCTATCGCCTCCAACAAGTCCCCCAACTCTCCCACATCTTCTACGCGGACGACCTCACCCTCTGGTGCACTCACGGGTCACCAGGGGAAGTGGAATCGACTCTGCAGCAGGGACTGGACATTATAGCTGAATATCTTGAACAAGCAGGCCTTGAACCTGCCCCAGAAAAATCGGAACTGCTTCTTCTATCACATACTCAATATCAGCGATCTGTTAACCAGCACATATCCTTACACATCGGTCAGCACCCCATCCCGAAAGTCTCTACATGTAAAATTCTGGGCATGCATTTACGGGAAAGATCACATCAAGCCAACGTCGGTTCAGTCGTAAACACATGCCACTCGGTTACCTCCCTGGTACGCAGAGTGGTCAAAAAGCACGCGGGTCTCCACGAGAAGCAGGCGAGTCACCTAGTTCATGCGTTAGCCCTCAGTAAAATTCTCTATTCTATACCATATGTCACACTCACACAACAACAAATCAACAAACTCTCAGCAGCATTAAACACATTATACAAGGCCTCTATAAACCTTCCCATCTCCACCTCCAACCAAAAACTATACGAAACGGGCCTCTTTCTCCCCCTCACCTCTCTTTTGCACCTGCATCGGGATCGGCAGATAGCCCGCCTCTCAGGAACACCGCAGGGTAGATGGATCCTGGAGCAGGCAGGACTTTCCCCCATAGACCTCCCCTTACATATACCTACCCCAGCCCTACCGTTAAATCTGCGCTTCGCCCCTGTGCCTCGCCGCATGTCCCCGGGCCTCAACGACGGTCGCAGGAGGGCGCAAGCTATCCATCACAATCCCCCTTTCAGACACACACCATAGCATACTCTGATGCATCCATCTCCAACACAGGAGATACGGGAGCTGGGGCATATGCAATCTACACACCACAATCCCCAACCTCCACAGTTCACACCTGCGGTCCATATAGCAACCCTCCAAATATCATCACACTAGAAATAGTTCCCATTATACATGCTATCCAAACCTTCTCCCAACTACCTCTTACATCAGCTTATACAATCTATACGGACTCCCAGGCAGCCATACGCGCTCTGCAGCAACGCAAAATCCCACCAGATCTCAGATCGGTCCTCGATGAAGCTCTACGCGCACTAAACCCATCCTCTGTCACCGTTCGGTGGGTCCCTGGTCACAGCGGGATCACAGGTAATGAGTTGGTTCATCAACTCGCTCGCGAAATGCAAATCCGAGCGCCTGTGATCCCGTGGCCTAGCCCCCGACTAGTGACGATGCCTTAATCTACAAACGCTCAATCAATTTCTATTACAAGCAGCTCCGTAACTCTCAACAACGACTACCTCGACCCCACCCGAACCTCAATGTGGCACAAACTCACGTCCTCCGAAAAATCCAAACGAACACCGTTCTTACTCCCGCTAGGCTTTTTCTTCTTCGACGTCGTTCTGATCCTTCATGCCCTAACTGCCCCTCCCCATACGCCAACCTGGAACATTGTCTCCTACAGTGCCCTATTGCACTATCCACACCGTTCCTCCCTAACCCCCTCCCCTTTCCTGGAGTGCTTGGCTGGCGTCAGACGAACCGGATGACCAAATGGCCTTGGTGTTACAAGCCATGGATGTTTTGAACACTTAATTTGTGCTCAATATTAAAGTGCATTCTCTCTCTC